>CM077300.1:16199563-16342063 GCA_039654925.1 Anguilla pacifica | reverse complement strand
AAAGAAACTTCTAATCGGTTTTTAAGCGAATTCAAAAAAGAAAAAAAAAAAAGAAAAGAAAAGACAAACAAAGTCCACGTGTGTCAGCTTTCTCATATTGAGAGCTCAGCTATGCCATTGTTTGGGCCTTCACCCATGACCCATTTACCCCACCCCACTACCCACCACCACACACGGTCAACAAGTAAGGTTATGACGGATAACTTCTCCCTTCCAGCTTATTGTTTTTTTCTTTTTCTTTTTTTTTTTTTTTGTTTAGTTCTTCAGAGAGAGTGGCGCTGGTCACATGATTCATGTGGACCAGGGGTTTTGCTTGGAATAAAAAAATATATAATTTTAAAGAAAGGAAAGAAAAAAAATACAAAAAAATGTTGAGAAATTAACCAGTTGAAACCAAAATCATGTTAATATCTTGGTTGTACATGTCTCCCTTTGCTTAAACCCAGATTGGTTTCTCTACTCCAAGCGGTCGCGCCTGTGCGCGGATGTTCACTTGTTATTAAAGCAACTACAGTGACAATAAAATATTAAATTCAACAATTAAAGATGCAGTCATTGGTGCTTGTGAAGTTTTTGATGCCCCCCCCCCCCAACTGTTGATATTTCAAAAATGGAAATGGAGCTCCTTCATGTTTTCCATTTGCACAACTCTTGCTGTTGTGCAGACCTGTGTGTCTGCATGGAGCTGATGGGCCTGTAATGCAAGCTGCGCCGGACCGCTGATCTGTGGGTCTAGACCCACCATCTTCTGCTTCGTTATTTGAGTCACGTGGCACCGCTTCATGCATCTGTACAGCGGTCGTGTGACTATTCGTCGGAAGCGTCACTTCCACGTGCCGACCTTCCTTTTCTGCTAAAACTGAAGTAATACCACTAACTGGAAATGATATCAAAATTACACGGGTGCATATTCTGAAAAAATAGTGTGGGAATGATGCTTTCAGTAGCATTTAATACTAACGGTCTGAAATTGCAAGAGGCTCGTCATCTAGCCAGTATAGCTAACTAATGGACAAACTGCTCGTAACATCTATCTTTAGCTGGCTAATGTTGGCAGTCTACATTTTAGCTAGCACCCATTGGAATTGGCCTTTTAGCTATGTTGTACCAGACATTAATAGGTCCCAAACGTTACGGAGCTGACTGTTTTTCATATTGTGAATTTTTATTCTTGCAAAACAATGAGTACTATATTGCAACTGTTCTCCATACAGTAAGGGCCAAAAGTCTCAGGCCACCTGTAGTTTTTTTTTAAACTTCACAATAACATCTTTTTATGTTATTGTAGATAGAAATTGTAAAAAAAAATGTTTTACTTTGGTTTGTCATTCAATCAGTGTGCATATATTAACTGAATTATCTTATGTAAGATTTAAAAAAAAAAAAACACGGGTGGACTAATACTTCTGGCCTGTATGGTATTTGAAAATGTTTTTTTTTTTTAATATTCTAGTGCAAGGATCTACATGCAGTATTTAGAAAGCACATTTTACATTTATGAATAGTGTGCAAGATTTGAATAACATTAGCACTAACCTCACTCCGTGTATAAGGGCATTAGCTTCGCCATCCAATAATGTGAAATTTAACACAGTCCCAGGTGTGAAAATGCTGCAACCCTGCTGTGGTTTTTTGGATGTGATTAAGGTTCAGGTGAGCGGCGTTCAGTATTTTCAGATGCACAGGCGCTCCAGCCTGAAATGTTGTGTTGTTCTGCATGGCTTTGCCAGGCTGGTATCAGTGACACTGTGGCTGTTAGCTGCAGGAGCTGGGCCTCGGGGTTAAGTGCCCATTATCAGTTGTAAACAGAGGACCCCTGTGAGAAGTGGGGCAGAAGCCAGGTAAGTCCCCCCCTCAGCAGGGTAGCCCAGGATGGGAAGTCTTTACTGGGGCCCATTGTGTATTCATCTGTACCAACTGATGCATGTAACTGGACAAGTGTGTCTGTTAAAGCAGTTTTATAATGCTACATAAAAAGCTAATCCATGGTTGCTGACACGGAGCTGTAATATACATCAATTATATTGTGCATTTTAATATGCCAGACTTTAATTTTTAGTATATCACTGTCACAAAAACCTATAGCCTTAAGGCATTTGGAACTTTGAACAAAACTTTGATTGTTGACGCCTTTCTACACACACACCGTCGGGTGGCAGTGTTGTCTCAGTTCTTTTCACATTGTTTCAAAGATGAACACACAACGGAGAGGAGCTTAGGTGACAGAAACCTTGGAAACAACGACCTATGATACAGGGAGCATTTACTGTCTGACCAGACAAAAGGGTAGGGTAGCCTCCACTGTGTCGTTATTAATAACATATGCTAATGTAAGGAATTTTCAGTCTGATTTTTTTTTTTTAAGTACTCTGAAAAATAAAATAAAAAATAAAATGTAAAAACTAAAATGTAGCCTATATAGTAGTGTCGCCTATGATTCTTACGAAGTTTGAAATATCTAAATTACAGTATAATATTTAGCTTCTAGTTTAAATTTCAATAAGGCAGGTCTATAGCTCAATTTTTTAGATAATATTTTATACCAATGTATGAATTAATAACATGGGCAAAATACTTCTGAATTAAATAAACCGAAGACGACAACCCGAGGACCAAATTTGTTTACTAGACCTCTAGTATGTTATTATAACTCAACATTGTTTCAGTCTTTCTTATAAATCTCTTATCTTTACACTCTTTAAAGACTTTATTTATTTATACACGACTTTATTACCTGTAGCCCGTTCACCTTTGTATTTTGCTGGGTCAGACGATGGTGACGACATCACCCCCACCCACCTGCGTCGATTCCTTTCGTCCTCACACAGGTAAATAGCGGTGAATGTACACCTGGCTGAACGTAGCCTACCTGTAACGACAAAACGGCCATTAGGCGGAAGATTTTGAGGTAGATGGGGTTGGAAACAGATCACGAATGATTCTTTGGGGGGGAAATAGAAAGGTGAAACTTTATTTTGTCAGGACTCTCTTTTTGTCGACATGGAAACTAAACTTCGGGGACTAGGTCGCTGTTCCTGTGCCTTTTGGCTGGCGGTCGCCTTTGATACTTTCGGCCTGATCGTTCTTATGACCGGAGTGTTCGGGGATCTGTTCTTCTATGACTTCCTCATATATGCCGGCGCTATCATAATCTTCCTGAGCCTGATCTGGTGGGTCTTCTGGTACACTGGAAACATCGAGGTACCGCCGGAGGAACTTGAGGATGACGTGGGTTTGTTGAAACGGGACAGAGGTATCGCCGGTGTCGTGAGGCGCCTGTCCAGTCGTCTGTCCAACAGAATAAGAAACTCTTTCCGAAGGAATGGTGGGGTCCACAGCCGCCGCGGGGACCCTGATGCCATGCCCCGACAGCCTATACAAGCCCAGGGTGCCCAGACGCAAGGACCAGAGACGCTTCCCATGGGTCGGCGTGACAACCTGCACACAGTATCAGCCGCTGTGGACGGCGAGCCGGCACCCATCTCCACTACGGAAACTTCGGCTATATGATCCCCTTAAGGTTATTATTATCATCACTGTCATGTGTCGTCATTGTCGTTGTTGTTTCTCACCTAATATAAACGGCTTTTCCATGCAATAACTTCATTGTAGACAATCGCCTACATTAATCTTGCACCAGATAGAAGACCAGAGTCTAACATTTTGTGAAGAGGTGTGGGCTAATTACCAGTAAAACTAAAAAGAATATTTACCTTTCTGTTAACCATTATCCAATTTACCGTTCGTGGCAGGGCAGTGGAGGCCTTGATCCTCTCCACGCGATTTCTCTTGTGTAGGTGAATTAACGTTAACAAATCTAAATTTTGTTCATAATATGAACAAAAGATTGAACACCAAATCGATATTTTGTTTAGAGAATATAATTTACAGCTGAACAGCTTTTATGATCTATAGGCTACGCCGCCTAGTTTACATGATTATTATTGTTTAGCTTATACGCAAATCGCCTTTTTTTATTTGTGAGTACGGCCTATGTCTTGGCATTCTGAACTAGACTATTGTTATTCTGAATTATTCTAAACGTAGACCTATTCCAGTTCAACATCAAGTGGTATTTCACTTTTGTTGTGGTAGTCTAAGTCGACTGCCTCTGTTGAGGAGGAAGTTTATGAATAATTATTCATATTATATTTCCCTTCTTTTGTGCTCAACAGTTGAAGTAAAGATGCGCGGTCATGCGGAACACGGGCATCCGCCTGGGCGCTGTTGCTGTGGAAATGCAGTCTTTCTCTGCAGTTTACAAGAGATTAATGCTTCTGGAACCCCAAAAAAGTGATTGTCTACATTATTGTAGAATGGACATAATTTTATTCAGATTTGAGTCTATTTTCTTATTTGTGTTGCGTTTTAGTGTACTGTAAATAGACTAATTCAAGATAATTTTTGTACATGGCTCTTTTTTGTACATGTCTTTTTTTGTACATGTAAAATATCAAGGAGAAAAATAAAAATTAAATGATTGTCTCATTTTATATTGCAGTGTATCGGACATTTTTTTTACCCTCAAGGACAGACAGTTGCAGTCTGTGTTGCTTTTATGCCATACCCTTCTGAAACACAATCCACCCTTCCGCATATTCCCATATAGCTATGCACACCGACCTTTGGACGCCGTACTGGATTTCTGTAGCAATATCATTCGTTTGCGGTATCTTTATCTCTCCCTGTTTGCCTAGTGGTGCAGTTCAGTGCCACTTGTGTAAGAAGGCAACGGGCAGCTTTCTTGCTTTTACACACGTGTGCACATGGCACATTACATATGGGTACCACGCCAACAAGCACAAATTCTACGTTAACACAACAAATGTATGCACAGTCATTTTTCAAGCTTGTATAACACGCATTATTAAAAGCTATGGACATACAGTCTTCAGCGTAGTTTAAGTAAATGTATTATTAGTTCACCTTTACCATTCACAGGCCAGTACCTGTGCTCAGTGGTCACTTTGTTAGGCTTTTTTAAATTCAGTACTTGTTGGGACCCCCTTTAACCTCCAGAACAGCCTGAATTTTTTGCACTATGAATTCATTACATTACATTACATTACAGTCATTTGGCAGACGCTCTGATCCAGAGCGACATACAACAATGTGTATAACCACAACCAGGAACAAGTATGTCAAAAACCCCAGAGAGAAGTACCGTTCCAAGTGCAGGGAACAACCGCATAGTTCAACTTGGACCCTGAAGGTTAAACTGATTAACACTAACACAAACAAGAACAGCAACAACGCAGTCTATGCAAAAATACAAGCAATAGTTAAGACTGGTGCATTAAGTAAGTCACCTACGAAACAGCTACCTAGTTACAGCCCTAAGCTGGATGGCACAGCAGAAAAAGAGATTTGTGAGACCAGGCGTTGTTTTTCCAGTCTTCAATCTTGCACTTTTGGCAATCGCGTGCTCACTATAGCCTCATCCTTCTATTCTTAGCTGACAAGACTGTGTAGTTTCCTGTGGCTGTAGCCCATTTGCTTCAATGCCCTCCTGCACACCACTGCTGCAAACAACTTTTGAGTGTTTGTGGAATTTCTGTTGGCTTTAACAAGTCTTCCCGTTCTCCTCTGACCTCTTTCATTAACAAAGTGTTTTTGCTGTCAGAATTGCCCCTCACTGGATGTTTTTTGTGCATCACACCATTCTCTGTAAACACTGGAGACTGTAGAAGGTGAGGACCCGAGGAGGGCAGCTGTTTCTGAGAAGCAGGAACCACCACATCTGGTACCAACCTTCATGCCACAGTCACAGTCACTTGGATCACACCTTACGTACTGTAATGTTTGGACGAACAACAGCTAAACCTCTTCAGCTAGTCTGCATCCTTATATATTGAGTTGCAGCCACATGATTTGCTGTTTGGGGGAGCAGGCCATTTGTGTTCATGACCAGCTGTATTTAATAGAGGCCAAAAAGTGACCACTGAGTGTGTATCTGGAGTTTTTCAGTGAAATACTTTTTTGAAAATAAATGACTTCAGATTTATTTGTATTTCTTTCATTTATTACATGTTGAGCAGCCTTGATCAAGTGATCGATTTAATCACAGAATAAAGCTGAGTTACAACAGCGAGAAACCTTGAAACCTGGGGCATATTAGATTATTCAGGTTCTCCTGAAGTAGCTTTCCTCTGGAGAGTTTCCCTACACCTGATGCTACCGCAATTTAGCACGTGTCGCCATCTTGTGGTAAGGCCAGGCCAAGCACAATACAATTTATACCCCATCTTTGTCCACAAACCACCTGAATGTGTAAACAAGTCCATGAAAATGTGGATAAAATGACTGGATTTAATGCGACTTTTATTCATTTTGTTGTAATAAAAAATATATATGATTTTTCTCATTAGATCCGGCTTATTGCTGCATTTTCTTTTGGCATGGAGTCGGTTCATTCAGGCAAACCTTAGGTATAAGTAAAACAGTACTCGTTTGTCGTCCAAAAATAACACGCAGCACACTTAGCTTAAGTCTGATATTGTACTCAGGTTAAGTTATTTGTACACGAGGTTAATATGTCAGGCGTTATACAAAATTATATATTTATGGTAGTTCCGTAGATGTTTAACATGGCTAAACACACACAGAACCAAGGGTTGCTGTTGTTATCTAGCAGACTAGCAGGCTAGCGGGCTAGCTGAATAACAACATCCAGGTCAGAGGTAGCACGGAAATCATTTCCTTCTAAATGGGGTCGCATGCAAACACATGTCTTGTATTTTTAAAACACACGGTGTGATTACCGGGAATTCTGACTAACAGTCCTCGTTTTGTACGTATTTATAAATGGCTATGCGTAATTGCAATGATATCAACGTGCATCAGATGTAATTCATTTTAGCAAAATGTTTGCCATCCGCAAAGGAGATTACTGTGCTAACTTAATGTAGCTAGCTAGATTAGCCGGTGCAAAACCTGGGCAAGTAGAATTAAGTATTAAGTATTTAGATTAGTGGTCGAACGTAATGCTGTATGAACAACCGATTAGATATTATGTCATACTTGCATATGCGTGTGTGTAAACAGTATATTTTCTAGCTAATCTTGTTTTTGTCATTCTTGTAGCTAGACTGCAATTCCACATGGAATTGGAAGACAGAGATTTCATCAACACCCCTCCGATGAAGACAGTGCGATTCGGTGGCAATGTCGTCAGCACACTGGCCAAGTTCGAGAGGGTAAGATGAGTGCCAGTAACAACACTGATTGTTATACTACACGTTGGTTTTCTAAGTGTTCGTAAAAGTTTACTTCACTTTAGCTGGCCGGCTAAAACTACTCTTGTGTTTTCTAGGGTGACACCAGTGACTACGAGCTATTAAAACACCAGCTAACAGACCCAGATATTAAGGTGATTCTATATTGAATGTCTACAGCGCTTTCGTTATTTGGTTTCGGTTTTTAACGTTGTCGTAAAATTTCTTCTTACCATGATGAGTGTCCGACCCGCAAGCGTCGAAGGGCAGTGGTAAACAATAATGCCACCACAGCGTCGAGTGTTTACCATACTGCAGCCCCTCATAAAAATGAAAGATATTGCAGGCTACACGTTAAGAGTAAATTTGGACCCACTAGCCTGCCTTTGACAACTTAGGGAGTAAAGTGGCTCACTTTTTAGTTAAGAAAATTGAAAAGTAACTTAAACGTCCAATGAGCACCTCAAGTTCAGTATTTTAGTATAAGGTGCTGACCTATTATCATGCCTTTTCAATGATTTCTCCAGAATGTCATCTTTGCCTGTGCACTCAGTTTCATTTACCCAAAACTGGCTGATACTCACTTCAGGTTTCTTATGTACGAACTACTGATTCTCCCCTCAATTTTATGGAGTTGTGCTGGGATCTCATGATATCATATAATAGGCCTACTACTTGAATAATCAGTTTTAGTTGGGTGGACCCTACAAAGGTTTATAAGCTCATCAATATAGCGAAGTGGACCCTACAAAGCACACTAATTTAGCATACTTTCTTAAAATAAGAAAGTGTACTTGCTTCAACTTTCAGTACATGAAGTATACTCAAGTAGGCTACGGAAAATTGTAATAAAATACCGAGCTAGTTGTAAGGCACTAGTGCTCACTGGATGTATACTTTATTTTTGAGTTTTATTAACTAAAAAGTCCCAAAGTTGCATGCAGTTTTTCTTTCTTTTTTTCTGAAGGGGTGCAGCGCTATATGGCTTTAGACACTCCACGCTATAATAGCATTATAAACAGTTTAGTGGGTGATTGACAAGTATGTTTTATACATGGTGATGTAAATGCTGTGACAGCATATAGCCTCTCCCCCCAAAGATGGTATTTATCGATATAATTGCGCCTCTGTGGTAAAACATTTCTATGCTCACGGGTCAGGGACTCTTCATGGTTAGAAATCCAGAATGTAAACAAGTCAGGGTATTCTTCACGGTAAGCAGAAATTTTTACCACAACGTAACTGTATATTGAGCAGCCTGGGGTGCAGTTTGTTTTCAGTCCTGACATTAACTCTTGTTATTTTCCTGCTGATTTTCAGGATGGTCAGATTATTAACTGGCTCCAGGAGTTTCGTAACTGCGTGACACAGCTCACCAAAGACCACGAGCAACTGGTATATGTCGTTTTGGTGAGGAACAAAAAAGATCATTCCCCAAACGCCTCTAAGATGGACTATTTTTCAGGATGGAGGGATACTGATTTTTAACCCGTGTTTCTAGTTTCGTAGCTAATGGATTGTTTCCACTGTGCTGCTTTTGAGCGCAGAGGTTGCCGTGGCTCGGCCGGAGTGCGGCAGTGGTGGAGGAATACCTGGCGTTCCTTAGTAACCTGGTTTCCGCTCAGACAGTCTACCTGCGGTCCTGTCTTAAAATGGTCGTCTCCAACTTTACGCCCGGTGAGTTTTTTAAATTTTTTTTTTTAAAACTGCGTCTTCTGTTTCCTGAGTATGTACCTGCGCGCTGTAAAGAGTGAAATTTACGGAGTCTCTGTCTGTTCCACAGGGAGAACGCTGATCCGAGAGGGGAACGTGAACATCTCTGACTCGGATGACGATGACGAAAGTAGGGCTGGATTTGGATCAGAATTTCATGCTTTTTTCCTGACATTACCTTCACTTGCTTTAAGCTAGGAGTCCCCAAAATGCCTAGGTGACATATGACAACTGATTTATGAAAAGCAAGGGAGCAATTCTGTTCCCTTGCTAGCTTGTTTTCCTTCCCTCCCGCCAAAGGTATAAAAATTAAATTGCAAGCTTCCCACAAGAAGGGAATCCTACAATGCAACGCTCCACATGCGAAGAAAGAATGAGTCAGTACCCAGCTGACAAAAGGAGGATGCAGTATTTTTTGTAGGATGCATGAGTGCATGTTCAGGGAAGAGAGTGTTAAGAATTGCAAATATTGAACTTTGTCAGATCCTGTAGCTTACATGTTTTAGTGAGGTTTTCTCACAAGAAATCCTCACTACAGGCATCACGAAGTTGGGCGATGGTGTTTTTAATGAGACGGCAAATGTGTTTTTGTTATCCCTCAGGATCAGATAGGGTAAGGTTTCTATGAATTAAAAAAGATTTGGGCACGGAGGAGAGGTTGCTAGGGGGTTTGTGAGGGCCGTTTTGGTTCTGTTTTGGTTTTTTCCTCATCTGTCCTCCCTTGCAGAGCACCTGTTAAGTTCACTTGTTGCGTCTGACAAATTTAGTCGCAAAATGGCTCAGTTGAGGGAAGAGAACAAGGTACGGGAATGTGTTGAAGTGGAATCGAATCGTCCCAGAAACGTCGCATTTGAGACAGAAATCAATTTAGTGCTGTAAATTGCCCCCAAAATATTGTCTGGGTAGATAAGTTTTTAGGGACAAGACACTTTAAAAATGATTTGCAAAATGTGTGCAGGCAGCGTTGATATAACTCACTCAAGGCTGCCCTGTATTTATTTAGAAGTGCTTGTCGTGTAAACATTGCTCAATTGGTGAAAGTGTAAACGCATTTCATGTTGATGGATTGATGCTCCTGTGCTAGTCGAGCTGTTCAGATAAAAGACAGCAGACAGACTTTTAGGCAGGACTGTAGTGTGCATGTGCGTGTGTGTGCGTGCGTGCCCTTGTGCATGCGTGTGCATGCTGTATCATATGCATGAATATGAGCAGGAGGTGGAGAAGTGTCTGATTTAGTTTCTTTATGCCCCCGGCCTCCGTAGGAGGCAGGAGGGGCATTATGTCAAGGCCCCGTCTGTTGTCCGTCCGTCCGTCAACAATTTGGTTTCCGCTCATTTAACAGAAAACACCTTTGTCGATTTGGCCGATTTTTTGGTGGTGAATTGGACTTGACGACACGAAAGCTGGTTTCGATCGGTGACACCACCGCTCATTCCATATGGCCGCCACGGCCACCATCTTGAATGAGCGTTGGCGTCACCGATAGAAACCAGCCTTCGTGTGGTCAAGTCCAACGTGGTACATTATGTGATTCACAACATACAGTCGGGGGCATATGCCATGCTCTGTGGTGGCCTTATTTAAAGCAGCACAGGTTCATGACCTACTTCATACAACATTGATCTACTGATACGATCATGAGCGCTCATGGTTATATCCACATTTAAAATGAGTCTGCATTTAATTGTTAACTGCAATTAAGGACGGGAAGATCAACGTCTTTTTTCCCCCCCTATCCTTTTTCCCACTTTTCCCTTTCCTGTTCATGCAGACCTGCCCAGGAACTTTGAGCGCTGTCACCAGGCCCTGCAGGTCATTGGGAGATACGTGCCATTGTGAGTAACAAGCTTCCCAAAGAAACGAGGGTTCTTTTTCTCTGAGTTTGATTTTAGTCAAGAATATTTTAAATCATTTTCTACTTGGATGATGGGCAGAATGCTGAATTAAGAACCAGTGTTGATTCAAGATGGATCACACTGTTCTCCCTTTTAGTTTTAAATCTGAGCCAGACCACACCATTCTGCGTTAAGTACTGTTTTCTGGTGTTCCATCTCCAGTACTGCGAGTGTGTGTGTGTGTGTGTGCGTGCATGCGTGTGTGTGTGTGTGTGTGTGTGTGTGTGTCTGCGTGTTCACCTCTAACACTAGTAATGTTCTTTCAGCACCAGCCGGTTTCTGATGCCCATTCTGAGTGAAAACTTCCCATTTGTACAGAAGTCCTCCAGGACCCTGGTGAGAGTTTAGCTGTCCCCTCAACTGCCTGTCACTGATTTGTGTGTTTGGGCATAGTTTTTTTTTTAACCCGGTGGATGTGTGAGAATGTGAGAGTGTGAGAGTGTGAGAGTGCTTTCTGATATGCATGCTGTGTGTTGTATTGTTGTGCCAGCACATTTTGTGTTCTGTTGGGAGTGCTATATACAGAAGAATGGTATGTTTGTGTGAGCTGTGCTAATGTGTCGTGTTCTGTAGGAGTATGTATGTATACACGTACAGACGGGTGACAAATTAAAGGGAATAAATGAGTGGAGAAACATAACAAATGCAGGTGATTCTGTACAGGTGTACTGCATTATTTTGTACGTCGCTTTGGATAAAAGCATCTGCTAAATAAATGTAATGTAATCATACAATTAAGTGACATAGGGGCGACATAGCTCAGGAGGTAAGAGCGGTTGTCTGGCAGTCGGAGGGTTGCCGGTTCGAACCCCGCGCTGGGCGTGTCGAAGTGTCCCTGAGCAAGACACCTAACCCCTAACTGCTCTGGCGAATGAGAGGCATCAATTGTAAAGCGCTTTGGATAAAAGCGCTATATAAATGCAGTCCATTTACCATTTAAGCAATAAACTATCCTATCATGCTCTGTGGCATGTATAAAAATGCTGAGCAGGTCCAGTTAACCTTGATTTTGGATCAAGATGGCAAAAGGAAAAGATCCAAGTGACTTGGAAAGAGGGTTAATTGTTGGAGCACAGATTGAAGGAGCTTCAGTCACAAAGACTGCTCAACTGACTAATGTTTCAATAGCAGCCATGACTATAGTGACACCTGCATTTTGATCTGTTGGAAAGACCTTGGTAAATGGGGTCGGAAATTGTGGTTGAAAGCGCACATTCAATGACCGTGATGCTCGTGCGTTAGTGCGATATGTAAGGAGAAACAGAAGAGCAACTCTTCCTCAAGTGACTGAAAGTGTCAATGCGGGATGTGATCAGACTGTGTCAACAAGAACAGTCCTTCGACAACTACAAATGGAGGGACATTATAGCAGGGTTGCAGTGCATAAACCCCTCATTACAATGGCGAATGCACATTTGAGAGGTCAGTGGTGCAAAAACCACAGCCACTGGTCTTCAGAGATGTGAAAAAAGTGCTATGATCAGATGAGTCATCCTTCACCATATTCTCGACAAGTGGGTGAGTACATGTGTGGCGTACACCAAGAGAACGATACAGGCCCGAATGCTTCACCCCTACAGTGTGGTGTGGTGTGGTCTGGTGGCTCAGTTAAGCTGTGGGTAGCATTTTCCTGACATGTTTTGGGCCCGCTTGTCCCCTTACAGCAGATCAATGCAAAGTTATACTGAGTGATCACCTTTATGATGAAACATTTCTATCCTGATGGGAGTAGTCTCTTCCAGGTTGGCAATGCCCCCATTCACAGGGCACTCCACCACCACCATCATCAGAACACCAAATGAGGGGATATCTTTTGGAAGAATAGTGTTCCGTCCCTCCAGTAGAGTTCCAGAGATGGGTAGAATCTAGCCAAGGCGCACTGAAGCTGTTCTGGAGGCTTGTGGAGGCCAAAACCTTACTAAGACACTTTATGTTTGTTTTTCCCTTAATTTATCTCCCGTTTGTATGTATCCACAATATGTTCTAATGTTCCATGGTCTGTAGGAGTGCTCTGTAAAGGAGTCAGCATGTTCTGGTGTTCTGTGTTCTGTCAGAGGCTTCTGTCAGATGCTTTTGTTCAGAAGTATATATGTATGTATGTATGTATGTATACATGCATGTATGCATGCATTTAAATTATGTATGTATGTATGTGTGTGTGTTCTGCAGGAGTGCTACGTGCAGTAGTATGTATGTATCTATGTATGTGTGTGTGTTCTGCAGGAGTGCTACGTGCAGCAGTGTGTATATATTGATGTATATATGTATGTGTGTGTTCTGCAGGAGTGCTACGTGCAGCAGTATGTATTTGTGTGTGTTCTGCAGGAGTGCTACGTGCAGTAGTATGTATGTATGTATGTATGTATACATGCATGTATGCATGCATTTAAAGTATGTATGTATGTATGTGTGTGTGTTCTGCAGGAGTGCTACGTGCAGTAGTATGTATGTATGTGTGTATACATGCATGTGTGCATGCATTTAAAGTATGTATGTATGTATGTGTGTGTGTTCTGCAGGAGTGCTACGTGCATAACCTCCTGCGTGTGACCGTGTACTTCCCGCTGCTGCGCAGAGAGGTGCTGGAGCTGGTGGTGGGCAGAATGCTCAAGCTGGACGTGAGTAACCCCGCCCGCTGGCACCGCCCTCGCCTTCCACCATCGCTTGCATGTGGGTGTGTCTTCTGGTTTTGGCGTACTGCGTTGGTTAAATCATTAAAATCGTATGCTGTGGAAATTTTACAGCAGTAATTAATGTGTCTTCCTTGCCAGAGCTATGGAATGGGGAAATACTATATAAAACGGGGGACGATTTGCTTGTCAGATCTTTAATCCGATTGGTTATCGCACCGCGTTCCCCGTCGCTTCTGGTTGCTTCACCGGCCTGCCTCACGTCGCCAGCAATCCCAACATGCCTTGCGGACGAGAACAATCACCTCCCATCGCAAATGAAGGGAGGCAATGTCATCGCCTGAGAAATTCACTTCTTTTTGGAGGATGCGTGGCTTCACCCTGAAGGCTGGGGTGGGGCCAAGCTGAGGCTGGGGCGGAGCCAGGCTGAGGTTGGGGCGGAGCCAGTGCCGTACAGCTGTGTCACACGTAAGAATTTCGAGTTCAGACATGAAGAGAATATAAGCAGCACGTGGCTTGCTGCCTGTTACGGCTCAAAACTGCTGAGTTGCAATAACCGGCAGCTATCACCAAGGCCAAACACGTTTTCTGGCATGCTTTTACCAGACGAAACATGTCAGTTTATTAAGCCATGATACAACCTCAAAAACGTACAAAAGCAGGTCCGAGCCAGCAGAACAGACCTGTCTCTCTCTGACCCCAACTGGTCTGGGTTAAGCGTTCAAAGGTTAACAGTTAAGTTCTTCTGACCTCATTCACGATGAGGACAGGACAGAGAGAGAGTGAGAGAGAATGAAAACAGAAGGGGAGAGAAGGGGGAGGTGAGTCCTCCGGCCTGCTGCTGCTGACCTACCCCGACTGACTGACGATAAAAAGGTACAAGAAAACAAAAGTAAAAGAACCACTGACCGCTTTAAATGAACCACGGTGGTCGAGGTATGACTGAAAATAGGACAAGCGAAACAGGAAAAGGAATGAAACACCACAGTGCGCCTGCAGGATGAGAGAGAGAGAGAGAGCAGCTGCCTCGAATCGGCTTCTCACATAGTGCGTGTGAGGCTCACGCCCGCAACCCAACGCTGCCCCCGGGAGCAGCCAGCCTGCTAACGCCGCAGCCTGCGTGGGAAGAGGAGCGTTCACTCGACGCAGAAACACACTCGCATGGCGGACCGAGAAAAGAATTACTGCAGAATTCAATTATAAAAAAGAAATAACTGGGAGCACATATCTCTGCCATTTGTCTTTTGTTTGCAGACCTCCACGATGTTTTGGTTTTAGTAACTAGGTCTCCGTACTCATTAGCAATTAGTTTTCAAGAGTATGGTGGGTTGTGCGTGTTTTACCTGAAAATGCGATTAACATGGAAGGAATTATCTTGTAATTAGCAATTAACCTGTAATTAAGAAATGCTGTTGTAACTTACATTCCTCTAATGTGGCCTTATTAGCCCCGGTGCTTAAGGGAAGACTGAGGTGACGGTACTGTGAGGAGGTGTTGAGCGTATGAGTGATGGTGGGAGCTCGGGTGCATTCCGGTGTCTCTTATCGTTGCAGGTCAGCGCCCCCCGCAGCGACATCGAGGAAGCGGAAGAAAACTCCGCCCAGCAGCCCGAAGGGGGCGGAGCCCAGGACGAGTGTCTTTTTGACATGGTAACCAGGCCGCCCTCAGAAGTATTCCCTTGCTGCCCAATCTTTAGTTTTCCTTCGGCTGCGCCTGGGGCTTACGTTCGGAAAAACCTGTTGTCACGTTTTGTTGCCTTCTGCGATACGTTCAGTTTGTGTCCAATTAAGATAAACGGCGTATGATTATTGCATCCCTCCACCTCTCCCTCTGCATTCTGCAGTCGAACTGAAGCGTTCTGTTCTCCGGCACAGAAAGAGAAACGATAAAATCCCTCGCGCTGCCCCTTTTCCTGCTAACGCAGGGGCTAACGGGCTACAGGGCGTTGGCGCACGGCCCGCTCAGCCTCTCTGAAATTCCGCACGTACGGCGGTGTTCTGGGGCGTCTCTCCTGCAGGCTATGTGGCCCCCGGGGAAAGTGTCGTTGCTAAGCGCACACCGTAGTCTGGTTACCCTGGGGGGACCGTGTTTGGGAAAGGGTGGGCACGTCCAAGTAAATACTTTCCCTGGGGTTTCCCTCGTTAGTGCACAGAGCCACGCTACACACCTGTATAAGTAAGACAGGATGTTATCGTTATTACTGCCTTTGTGAAGAACATGGTTCTAGAGACTACGCCCTGAATCTGAAATTGTACCTGTCGGCTCTTTTTTGATGTTGTTGTTGTTCTGATTGTGATGAAAGTTCCAGTGATGGAATGAGGCTTGTATTTAAGAATGTTCTCTTATCGATTTTGAGGATGAGGATGATGGTCCAGAGGTGAAGTCCTCCGAGGCAGCAGGGGGCGCTGTGATGGCTCACCCGGTAGCAGACCGGCTGGACACGCTCATGGCTGTGCTGCTGTCCTACATAAAGGATGTCTGCTACGTGAACGGTGAGGGGCCGTCCCGTAGACTGTGTGGGGTGTGAGTCTTCACCACGCCGCAACGTTGTGCTTGTTTGTCGCACAGTGTCTGTACCACGGTCGCGTTTGTTTGTGTTGCCTGGATGCTGACTGCTCTGTAACGTGGTTGTGTTTGTGTGTGACTCTCAGGTTCCTTGGAGTTGGACCATACCAAGGAGCTGTACAGGGACCTGGTCTCCGTGTTCGATAAGCTGGTTCTGCCCACTCATGCTTCCAGCCACGTGCAGTACGCCCTCTTCTACCTCTGCAGCTTCCGCCTGGTGAGAAGGAGCCCTTTAACATATCAGTACACGCTCAGCGCGGTGTGCGTGTGCTTGTGTGTGTGCGTGTTGTTGTTTTATCACTTTGTATAACTAAATGTACAGCTGATATGATGAAGACAGTGCTCATTTCAGGTAAAGGGGACAGTGTTCAGGTGATGTTTGTGTAAAGGTGACGTGGTGTTCAGATGAGGTTTGCGTGGTTCAGGTAAAGGTGACAGTGTTCAGGTGAGGTAGCAGTACTTAGGTGAGGTTTGTGTGGTTCAGGTATTGGTGACAGTGTTCAGGTGAGGTAGCAGTACTCAGGTGAGGTTTGTGTGGTTCAGGTAAAGGTGGCTGTGTTCAGGTGAGGTTTGCGTGGTTCAGGTAAAGGTGACGGTGTTCAGGTGAGGTTTGCATTATTCAGGTAAAGCTGAAGGTGTTCAGGTGAGGTGTTCACTCTCTCTCAGGGCCTTGCTGAGGCCTTCCTGGAGCACCTTTGGAAGATCACGCAGAGCCCCGCCCAGCCCGCTGTCCTACGCCAGGCAGCCGCCGCCTACATCGGTAGCTTCCTGGCAAGAGCCAAATTCCTGCCTGTTGCGTAAGTGCTTATCCTCCCTACACCCTACCTTCTCTTTCCTCCCTACACCCTACCCACTAGCCCCTACTCTCTACCCTCCATAGCGCCCTTCCCCATTTTCCCTACCCACTACTCTCTACCCTCCATAGCACCCTTCCTTATCCTCCCTATCCACTACCCTCTACCCTCCATAGCACCCTTCCTTACCCTCCCTATCCACTACCCTCTACCCTCCATAGCACCCTTCCTTATCCTCCCCATCCACTATCCCCTACTCTCTACCCTCCCTATACCCTACCTGCTACCTCCCCCCCCCACCTCTAATCTCCTCCCCACTATTGAGCACATGACATCACCGTCTCCCCGCCCTCCTGCCTGTGATGTACTAGAGTGCTCCTCCCTGTTATCCTGCCGTTCGCGCTGCACGGTGATTTGTGCTGACCAATCGCGCGTCTCCGTCCCCGCAGCACGGTGAGGGCGTGTCTGGACCTGCTGGTGCCCTGGCTGCATCGCTACATCGACGGCCAGGACTCGGGCTCCAAGGCCTTCTGCGACGTGGCACTGCACGGGCCCTTCTACACCGCCTGCCAGACCGTCTTCTACACCCTCATCTTCCGCCACCGCGCCATCTTAGAGGGCAGCATGCGCCAAGGTGAGATGCCCCAAAAAACACAACAGAACCCGAACTTAAGAATGGAGCACCCTATGCTACGTCAGGCCTGGGCTTGTGCACACCACAAGTCTCTGTTCAGTGCTATGTGTGTTTCAGTGTGTGTTAATGTGCTCTACTGTGTGTCTCCATGCTGTGCATGTGGTTTGCCTTTAAGCTGTGTGTATAGAGCCTATATGTGTGTTTGTGTGTGTGTGTGTCTGTGTCTGTGTGTGTGCGCGCCTGTGCATGTGTGTGTATGTGCATGTGTGCTTGTATGTTCTCACAGTAATCAGTGCTGTTTGTGTGTGTGTGTGTGTGTGTATGTGAATGTGTGCTTGTATGTTCTCACAGTAATCAGTGCTGTGTGTGTGTGTGTGTGTGCCTGTGCATGTGTGTGTGTGTGTATGTGCATGTGTGCTTGTATGTTCTCACAGTAATCAGTGCTGTGTGTGTGTGTGTGTGTGTGTGTGTGTGTGTGTGTGTGTGTGTGTGTGTGTGTGTGTGTGTGTGTGTGTGTGTATGTGCGTGCATGTGTGCTTGTATGTTCTCACAGTAATCAGTGCTGTGTGTGTGTGTGTGTGTGTGTGTGTGTGTGTGTGTGCATGTGTGCTTGTATGTTCTCACAGTAATCAGTGCTGTGTGTGTATGTGTGCCTGTGCATGTGTGTGTGTGTGTATGTGCATGTGTGCTTGTATGTTCTCACAGTAATCACTGCTGTGTGTGTGTGTGCATGTGTGTGTATGTGCATGTGTGCTTGTATGTTCTCACAGTAATCAGAGATGTGTGTGTGTGTGTGTGTGTGTGTGTGTGCGCCTGTGCATGTGTGTGTATGTGTATGTGCATGTGTGCTTGCATGTTCTCACAGTAATCACTGCTGTGTGTGTGTGTGCATGTGTGTGTATGTGCATGTGTGCTTGTATGTTCTCACAGTAATCAGTGCTGTGTGTGTGTGCCTGTGCATGTGTGTGTATGTGTATGTGCATGTGTGCTTGCATGTTCTCACAGTAATCACTGCTGTGTGTCTGTGCTCCCAGGCTTGGCCTACCTGCAGGGCCTGAACCTGGAGCGGATCGTGATGTGCCGACTCAACCCGCTGAAGGTCTGCCTGCCTGCCGTTACCAACATGTTTGCAGCCATCACCAGGTAAGGCTCCATCACCGAGTAATCAGCTAACGCTCTGTAATCAGGTAATCAGTTAAGGCTCCATCACCGAGTAATCAGCTAACGCTCTGTAGTCAGGTAATCAGGTAAGGCTCCATCACCGAGTAATCAGCTAACGCTCTGTAGTCAGGTAATCAGGTAAGGCTCCATCACCAGGTAAGGCTCCATCACCGAGTAATCCGCTAACGCTCTGTAATCAGGTAATCAGGTAAGGCTCCATCACCAGGTAAGGCTCCATCACCGAGTAATCAGCTAACGCTCTCTAGTCAGGTAATCAGGTAAGGCTCCATCACCAGGTAAGGCTCCATCACCGAGTAATCAGCTAACGCTCTGTAGTCAGGTAATCAGGTAAGGCTCCATCACCAGGTAAGGCTCCATCACCGAGTAATCAGCTAACGCTCTGTAGTCAGGTAATCAGGTAAGGCTCCATCACCAGGTAAGGCTCCATCACCGAGTAATCAGCTAACGCTCTGTAGTCAGGTAATCAGGTAAGGCTCCATCACCAGGTAAGGCTCCATCACCGAGTAATCAGCTAACGCTCTGTAGTCAGGTAATCAGGTGAGGCTCAGCCACCTGTTTCTGTGATTGGTGCTTTACAGCACACCCTCTTCTCCAGCGCCATAAAATATCGCTGCACTCAGTAGGTTAATAAGAGCAGCATTCGGGAAGGGACTGAGCATTTACAGCCAGTAACAGCTAGAACAAGTGCTGGAGCCAGCTGTGATAAACGATAGCCGTGACTTGATTGGTCAACGAGCTGCCTGTCCGTGCCTCTGTCCCGCCTGTAGGAAGTACCAGCTGGTGTTCTGCTACACCATCATCGAGCGCAACAACCGGCTCATGCTGCCGACGGTGAGGAACAGCCAGGGCGGCAGCGCCACGCTCACCAACACCAACGTGCTGGACAGCTTCTTCCCCTTCGACCCCTACCTGCTGAAGAGGTACTGAGCACGGCTGGCCCTGGGTCTGGGGCTCCCTCCTTTTAAAACCACTTCCCTTCTGATATTAACAAAGGAAGAAAGTTGTTTTTTTTGTTCGTTTTTTAAATATTTAAGCATGCAAGATGCGTCCATCTTTTATGCAAATACTGTAGTTTCACTGTGTAGTCTGGCATTGTTAGGGTGTTAAATTAGCAAGCCATTGACTCTGATGTTCACCCCGATGCAATCTGCAATGTGTTTCTGCACCAGCAGACTGTATCGGAAGTATTGTGGATTTCTCTCAGAAATAAATATAGCAATAAAATAATTCTCGTCTGATAATATCTGATAATATCTATCTCATATGATTTTGTGTTGAGCTTGGATAGTGTTTGTATTGGATAGTGTTAGTGTCTGACAGTGTCGTGCAGTATTTCTTGCAGAGATGAAATGGTCTTCACTTTGGCTGTTTCCAGGTCACGGAAGTTCATTGAGCCGCTGTACCAGGTGTGGGAGGAGCCGGGCGACTGTGAAGTGGATGCTCCCAGGAAGCCAGTCAGACAGGTGATTGCCCCTGGGAACGTGATTGGTTGGCTCTGTGGTGGCCCTTCATTTCCATTCACTGTGATGTAATAAACCTCCAGTGCAGGTAAACAGAGATGCGTACAGTGAGGTCTACACAGACTTCTGCTTTTTCATGGTTTTAAAAAGTTCATTTTTCAGGTTACTTTTATCAGCTTGACTAACATTCCATTCATATTGCCAAACATATAACAAACATAACACAATAAGACAATGCAATATATCAGAATTAAAAAAAAATGTCCTGTGTGCTGATTGGTGGGCAGTGACTAGTTCTGGATGCTGATTGGTGCTGGGTGCTCTGTTGCAGTGCTCAGCAGAAGAGGAGGACGATTTCCTGCAGGGCGAGGCAGTCCAGACGGACGGAGTGGTTGGCATGACACCCGGATCCTACGAGTCGCACCTGCACAGCCCCCGCAGCGTGGGCTCTCCTCCAGTCGCCTTCCTCCACCGCCCCTTCTAGCTCCGCCCTCCACCCCTGCCCCCCTGACCCAGCTGCTGCAGCGTGGCAAGATGGCCGCCGCTCAGGAATCTGCAGGCGAGTGGGGCACGCCCAGGGGGTGTGTCTGTAGCCACGCCCCGCGGAGTCTGTCTGTGGCCACGCCCCAGGGAGTGTGTCTATTGTCATGCTCCAGGGGGTGTGTCTGTAGGCACGCCCTGCAGAGTCTGTCCGTGGCTATGCCCCAGGGGTTCTGTCTGTAGCCACACCCCAGGGGGTGTGTTCATGCCCACGCCGGTTACCGCCATGGTCAGGGCCTGCAGCGACCACCGACAGTCTCGTCAGTCCCTGTCTGAGTTTTGACCATTTAAGGGATGGCCCCTCATGAACTGCACCGTAGAATAGACTGGTCTTCCCAAAACTCAAACTGGGGATCACAGCCCCCTGGCAGGTAGTGGGCGGGGTTGAGGTGGGTCTGACAATATGTATGGGGCGAAATAATTTATTGTCTGTTGTACACTTTCCAGTAGCATTCACTCCTGTGGAATGAAATGCTGCAGCTGTTACGTGCGTAACATGAGTTACAGCACACATGCCTAGGTAATGGACGGTGTGCTTCCATTTTAATTCCACATCTGAAGGGTTGGTAACAGAAAAATTAAGTGAGTCGTGGAGTTGGAATGATCCACACACACCCCAAATCAGTGCCCTGGTTGTGTGCGTGCGTGCGTGCGTGCGTGCGTGCGTGCGTGCGTGCGGGCGGGCGGGCGGGCGTGCGTGCGGGCGTGCGTGCGTGCGTGCGTGCATGTGTGCGCGTGTATGCGTTCGTGTTTGCGTGTGATGGGTGGGAGGCGCAGCTACAAACGGATAGATGCGAGATCCACATTACACTTTCTTCTGCTGTTCCTGTAACCATGGAAATCATAAACGCCAATATTTCTCGAGGCGGTCTCTGTTTTCTCTCTCAATATGTCTTGAAAATCGAGCAAAACAGCATAAGGACGTTTTTATTGACTAGAGTTCAGTTTTCAGTCTAGTTGGACTGTGAAAGGAAACCCCTTCCTTATATGAGGTGCACAGATGTATGAAGTCATTCTGTTGATTTTTTTTAGTGAGTAGGGTGAAGTGTTGGGGGAAAATGTCTGCTCAACTCCTGAATATTGGTACACATTCAGAATTATGGGAGAAGATTTTAACACACTGTCTTTTATGTGCTGGTGCTCCTGTAGTTGATTTTATGTGTCTTTTCATCTGAAGTTGTGTTCGCCCTTCTTTTCTCGCTTTCATTTTGTGGACTTTGATTTCTGCAGTGATGGATGTATTCATTAAATGGGGCTGTAGCTGCTATTGTTGATTCTGTACAGGTATTTCTGCGTGCATATCTGCTTATGACCCGTGTCTGGATTTTGGATTAATTGAGAGCCTGAAAACTAAATCCCATTTCAACAGAAGTAATGTTTATGAAACATTTATTTTTGACAACTGATCATTTTGTACTTTCAAATTGTAATTTGCTTTCAAGAAAACTGACCTTTGGTTCCAATCGACTGTCTTGTGTTTTTTGACATTTGTGTGCATCGCTAACTGCCATTGCTAACAAACTGTACATCACACTACCTTTGTAACTCTCCTGAAATGAAATGTTTATCATGCGATATAGTTTTTAAAACTAAAGGCGAAATCACAAATGATCACCCTAGCTTTAATGGGTAGAACTGATGTATTTAAGAGATTTTTGTACAAACGTGCTGCAATAAAATCTTGCTCTGTGCACAGAAGGATTTGATTTCACTAGTTGTTTCATTTTCATAACCCAAACTGAGTGAATGAACGAATGCCAGATTACACAAACAATTGTAAATTAACATCTGAATATAATCCCAGATTTTGCCTCTGCTGGACACCAATTACAGTCTATAAATCCCCATCTCTTCCATCACAGCTGATGTGCAGTCAGAGTTCTGGCACAAAATGGCTGCCAGGTGAGTTTGCTCCTTTCGCCAAACAGTAATGACACAGAGATGAAAGGAGCCATAAATAAAATCTAATATAAAGAAATTACGAGGACAGCCCATTCAGCCCAACAATGCTCGCCTTTTTCCTATCGCTGAAGGGTATGCTCATTGTTTACCTGCACACTTGATGGTATCTAGCACTGTGTCAGCCTGGTCTTGAAAACCCTTGGATATTATTAAAAAGAACTCCAATTTCACAAAAAAAGCCTGGGTTCCTCTCTGTCAGAAATCTCTCAGACCTAGTTACACTGGCCTGCGCTTAAACCGCATACTTTCAATACTTCAGAAAAGCAAATAACACAAAAAAATAAACAACATTCTTTGTCTTAAATGTCACTGTCGGAAATAGACGCATCTAGCACAGCGAGGAGCTATTGTCAGGCAGTATGGTAATACTTGGGAAATGTCTGGGCTCTTATTTGTGTACTCCTCATCAGTTTTCTTCATTTTCATTCGCTGCGATACGGTAAATATTCAGTGCAGGTAAACAGATGTGTAGAACATTTTATAATGGTACATAAATTACTGCTTCCACATAGTTCGGCAAGTTCCCTTTTCAGGTTTTCTTTTTTACTTTTATCAGCTTGACAAACATTAATTCATATTGCCAAACATAAGAAACATATAATGCAAATGCACAATGCAATATCACAGAATAAATAAGGGGGAAAAAATGTATAGCAGCTTACCAAGGTGGGAAAAAATACAGATAAAATAATGAATTATATAAAACTGTCTTCAAAGGAAACCCCTGATATTTAGCTAAGCTGACAAGGGCCAATGAGAAAATTTTCAATTTTCAAATGGTCAGGGTTGCCTTTCCTTCAGATGGGGGGCAGTGGGTCAGAATTTCTCTGCCTCGCCCTGATAGGTTTGTATTCCTCTCAAACGGTTCCATCAGTGATGTGAAATTGCTTGAGCGAGGCTGTCTGGAATCTGCGAAGTTACACCCATGCGCCACTTGACCAGCAAATGGTGCTGTTGGTCTAAAATAACACTTTTGTCCTTTGGAGAGCCGTGGTCACTGTGTACTGTGTGAAGGTGTGTTAAAACTGCCTGAAACAAAGATGAAGGGAAGAGTGCTATTGCTCTGTGAGACACATCCCTTCTCTCTGTGGAGTGTCGATTTTTCTGCTGGTGACCGTGTCCCTGTGTCCTTCCTCCCAGAATGCAATTCTTCTTTCTCAAACACATTATTTTTTATTTTTTTCATTTTTGGTAGGCAAAACATAGGCAGGTGTAATTTTTGTCTAGGCCAATCAACTGATTAAAAATTTCATTTGTTAATTGTTCTTTTCTACATTAGTTATTTGGTAATTATTTAAGAAACTTTAAGCCCATTCATTACATTTTAATATTCATACTACTATTACTTGTGAATCCAGTGTAAGCTGTAGGACTGCTTCTAACCCCTGTTCCCAACCATGTAAATTGGTTGCCCATTTGATGTGATCTAGACTGCAATTGAATAGGTAAGTGCTTTCCTTTTACATATACTCGGTGCTGCTAATTTCGCTTCATTAGCTTAACATTATGTGTCACCACCCTTAAGGTGTCAGAAAGGCCCATCACCATTTCTGCTAAACTTGCTAATGGTAGTTACAAAATGAAGCTTTTCTTGCAGGTGACACTAAACTACTTGCTATACCCTCACAGGAAAAGCATTGTTTACAATGCAGACGGCGCACTTTCTTTTTTTTCATTCACAGTTCCCTTTGCATCTAACCTGCAACCCATAATTCTGTTTAAGTTCCCCCTGAGGGGTAGGCATTTTTCCATTTTCAGACCGCAAATTCTCATTTATGAAGCAGAAGGCTTATGGAAGCAGTTGGCCAAAGATCCTTCCTCAAAGGAATGAAAGCACAGGTGATTCAAACCTGCAAGCTCAGGGTTTTGAGTGCAGTTCCTTCTTACTCTCTAGCTGGGTTTGAATATGCTCTGAACAGAAGAGAAAGACTGCAGTGTGCGTAAAATGAGCAAAGATCTGTCAGTGCCATTGTAATGGGCTGGCCCTGTACTGATGATAGTACTGAAGTCCTGTAATGATGCGTGGCGGATCTAATGGATGCAGAATGGAATTGCTGCCTAATGTGTGTGTATGTCCGGGTTTGTGTTCCTGCGTGTGTGAATGAACAAGTGTATGTTAGTGTTTTCTCAAATTAGTTAGCATTATACTTATAGTGCATTGCATGTTTTAGTTTTTTTTTTCTTTGGGCTCATGTAGGACTGACTTTTCACAAAAAAAAAAAAAAAAAATACACACACACACACAAAAGAAGGTGGCGGATGTCCCATAATCAGTTTGGAGCATTTGAAATCTCGTCGTTGTTGAGTTGCCCATTAGCTGCGCTGATACAGACTCCTTTTCAGCGTCGGCTTCGGCGAACGGTTTAGTGCGGCGGCACGTACCGCGGCCGTCTCTCACAATCCCCATGGCGCTGCTCTCGCAAGCTCTCCCAGAACAAATAGCGGAGACACCTGATTTATTCATTAGTGTCACCTGTTGACGTCTGTGTTTGTTTCCGCCCACCCCCACAGACGTATAAATACATCTCCCTGTGCTTTGGCACGGCGTAGATGTCGGACGCTAAACGGTTCCGCAGAACCAATTACATTAAACCGAAGAAAACCACATCTGAAATAACGTGAGTCACCACTTTGTCAAACTGTGCCCACTGGCCTAGTTATTACCGTTTATGTGCCTAGCAGACGCCATTGTCCAGTGTAACTTAAATAGACCTACTTCATATATACAGAGGATGTTCATGTCAAGCAGCACTTTGCCCTAGGTAATAGACACTGTGTCAACGCAATCCTTTTTTTATTCTGACGATTATCGTTATTATTAGGAGTCAGAAAACCAAGATTATGACTGATGAACACTCATTATCCCACATACTGTTCATCATGCAAAACTCGGCGGCATATTTTCCCAAGGTGTCACAGTGGACATTAAAAGTAGTCGTGCTGATATGCGTCTCGTTTTCTGCAGAGCAGTAGAATGTGCCGTAATGGTTGTTAAAGGCAGATTTTCTACCTGCTAACTCCGGGCCCGATAATGGGCGATGGTGAGAGAGATCATTTGGCTCAAACACGTGGTCTTAATGCAGTGTGACGGTCTCTCTAACATACACATTTTGTTAACGAGCCCACCAGGACCGCACAGAGGTGAACTTTACGGAAACCGGGGCAGGCCTCTTCCTCTTAATGAGCGCTGTGGCAGCGATTATCTCCCACAGTTCTGCAGGTCTGTAACAATCTTCAGAAACATTCACAGAATGCAGGGGCAACCCCTGGGAGATGGATTTCTTATTAAAATAAAATTTAGATGATTTGGATATAGTGAAAATCACTGTTGGGATTTTTAAATAATGAAAACTCATACTCGGAGTTTCTGCGCGTGGCCCATGGGGGCCGTTTCAAAATTCTATCACGAGACCTTCTCTTCGTTCAGCACTGCCCCACCAGCCATATGCCTATATGAGCCAATAGGACATTGGAACTTCAGCACCACCAAAAGCTTAAGTAAATGCTGGATCTTAACACACACACACACACACACACACACACACACAAAACCTGTTACAAATGTAATTGATTTTATTTAAACAAGAACAGCCAATTATAACATTTCAACATTGGATACAACGCATCCAAAACGCGCACATTGAATAGAATAACTTTAGCCTATTTTGCGAGTAAATTATGGCATAACTTAATCACAATTATCAAAAACCGTCAGACAGTTTTAAAGCTTGTGCGGGTCCCTCTAAGCGTGTTGGCATGGACATTGGAACCCTGTGAAATAATGAAAAATCATTTCCCGATTGCTCAGAACTCGTATGTTCTTTTATCCTTTTAATGATGAAACCTCTTAACAAGACTGTAACACTAATCTCACTGACCCAGCTCAGGCTCAGCCTGCTTTCAGTTTTAAAAAGGCCACCGCAATCGGTGTCATCTTGGCTTCTTTGGAAAAGAAAAAAACATCGGAAGGTCATGAATTCTTCATGTGCCCCGAAAGAAAAAGTTATACATTTTATAATAGCTGCAGTTTATTGCTGCGCGATGTATTTCATTTTGGTCTGTCGTGTTCCACACGGGCTGTAAAAGTGGTTCGATGTGCCTCTGGGGCTTTTGAAAGAAACGGCAAAGGTAAGATTTTATTTGACCTACATTTGGGCGCTTTATTCCCGACGCGGTAGGCTAATGAGAATGGCTAAGTGCCGCTCACTCCACACAGTTCAGCTGTTCAAACCGAACTCATGCAACGGAATGTGATCTGAACTGCACACAATTGTATGAGCATTTTAGCCACCCTCCTTTTCATAAACTAAAGAATGCGCCCCATCGTTCTTGGTGTACAAAAGGAAAATGAGACTCCAGTTGTGTACACTTCAGCCTGTTAAAGCTGCAGGCAGTGCGTTTGAGCTAGTTTGGACTGCATAACCATCATTTAGTGCTGTTATTTAAGCCCAGTATCGGCCGTATGAATACAGATTGAGTGTTATGATGTTCATGGGTCAGTAGTGTGCTACACTCTTCCTGGAGGCCTGGTGTATGTGTGGATTATTCCGTCAGTTTGACCCTTTCTCAGTAAGCTAATAAACTGTATTCCCCAATGGCAGTTCACCGTCGATTAGACCGCAGTGAAATGTTTCATGCGGGGTCACAAGGACAGACTCCGGCTGACATTTGTGAGCTTATTATTGCCGCAACCTCTGCTATGTGCTTTGGAGAACATGTGACACCAGCCGCTTATCACGCTCGGTGGCATTGTGTAAATATACATCTCTCCTGTTTCCCTCTGAGTGTCACTGGCCATTCACTGCAGGGGCTCTGTTACCGCCAGGTACTAATGTAGGCTGTGAGCGGATAGAGAGCTGATGTCATTGGCTGTTTAATCTTCACATAGTTTAACTCCTGAGGACCTGTGGCTCCTGACTGGCAAACAGGACATGCAGGACGAGCATAACCCAATGTATTAATGAGGTTTGTTTTCACTACATGAAAGACGGTCATTCAGCTGGATGTGGGCTGTTGCCAAAGCTGTTCAGGTTTGGTGCTTTTCCCTATGACAGCAGTGTCCCCTGGGAGTTGAACCTGCAACCTCTGGGGCTATTGATTCAGCTCATTAACCCCTGCCACACGATTCTGCCCTTTACTGCTGAATAGCTGCTGTTCCTCTCATTATCCGTGTCAGAGCTGTGATTAATACACACACTTTAGAGAAACTGCAGTGACTCATCACACTGCTGGGACAAATGCTTCATTAAATGCTTCAAAAAGTCATTAACCAATCAAAATGTCTCTGGCTGAACTATGATCAAGGCTAGTTGCACACTGGGAACTGCTAGATTAGAAAATGTTATGTTCTATAAATGTTTTATTAAACTAATATTTTGTAAGATTAAAAAAAAAATGTATGTTGAGTGTGAGCCGTTTTAAAGTTTTATATTTTCTGCATTCCATCTTTTCAAACTAGGGCTTTTCAAACTGTACACGTACACTATTTCTTTCAAATATGAACTGTGGAATCTAATTTCCCCCACATTTGGCAAAGCCTACGGTCTTGCTGTTTGGCTACGTTGTTCATATTTGTTTTCTGTCTGTGGAATTGCCTCTGTCTTAAGAAAGCTGCACTGTAAAGTTGCGGTAGCTCAGCTGGTTTAAAAACGTGTAGTTCTGAATGGCAGAACTGAACTAAATTTAGCATCACATTGCCTGCTGGCCTGGCAGCCCTTCAGTGTCTGTGATTAAGTAGGGTAAATTAAAGAGAAAAGGGTAGGAAAAAAGCACGGAAACACAACTTGCAGAAAATTGTAAATATTGAACCGTTGAAGGGGATTGGCTGAAACCGTGGAGGTTACCCGGGCGCTTGTCAGCCTTGGTATGAATCGAGGAAGTTACACTCCTGTGGGGTAAGGGAAGGGATGGGCGCGGAATCGATTTGGGGTTCAGAATAAAGGTCGAGCTGATGTCGGGCGGCTTGCTGTGTTTGATCTTCAAATCCAGAATCTGGAGACCTAGAGCGTATCTATTGCTGAAGCGGAATGCCAATACCATTGTATAGAAAACAAGTTCGCCGCATTGAACTCCTGGTGTTCTTTTCTGTCATATCATTTAATGCGCTGGATTAATTGTTCAAGTGGGTGTATTTCTGTGAGTATTTAACAGACTGTTCTGTTTGTATAAGTGGATTCTAGTGAAGCGGATGGAAATGGGGGGGGGGGGGGGGGGCGACCAGTGTTTATCTGAAACTTATGAACGGTGGAGATGTCCCTCCCTTTTTTCACGCTGAAATATCTCCTCTGCCCAGGGGCAGGGACTCTATGCTCTTTCCTCAAATAAAACATATGCTTCTAATGCTAATGACTAGCAATTACATGGCTTGTCATGATTGCAAAGTGCTTTACAGTGACGGCAGGAACCACTACAATGTGCAGCGTCCACCTGATTGCAAGGCGGCCATTTTGAACACTCGCCACTCATCGGTTGAGGGGGAGAGGGACAGAGTTATTTAGCCAGTTGAACTGGGGCGTGATTACGAGCCAGGTTTGTAAATTTAACACCCTACTCTTTTTGAGGTCCTCACTGGCTGCAGTCATTAATGTATTATCCAAAAGCACCATCTCCTACGTCACTGTCCCCATTGCTTCACTGGTGAGTTGACTTTATTTTGTCCAGAGGGAAGAGTGCAGTTTACTGACCCACCATCACCTCTTCAAGCAGCAGCAACGTGTTCTTTCCCACAAGGTCTTCCAGGGCCAGGGTACATGTTGGCATGGCTACTGGTATATTTGCTGCCCTTGTTGTTGTTGAAGAACTGACGTTGATGTGTAAAACCGAGCCACTACAGAACAAATTGATCAAAGAACTGATCATTTGTAGCCACTTCACTTGGAGACAAAAAAAATAAGTTGGCCACCAGGTGGCAGTGTAAGCTGCCTATGAGTCTGCACTGTTCAGTGAGTTGGTGTTTGTGAATGTGTATTTCTGGGCTCAACTGGACCTATTGTTGAAGGAGCAGACAAGATTCGAGTGTCAGTTTTTAAATTTCTTTTTTTTTCATTGGGTATTCTTTCATGAATAATTAATGACATATAAAAGAGCAGCCCCTCGCTGTGTGTGGCTGCGTGCCACAGCCGTGTTAGTGAAGCACACGCGTGCAGATTTGCGCGCTTGCACACACAACGGCATCTCTAGTCTTGTGCTCGTCAGTTGGGCCTTGAACTGGTGTGGCGAATCCGTGGGTGTCAGATGCCTGGACTTTTATTTGTCAAAAATAGTCTACAAAGATCCCCAGTCTTCATGTGACTAACATACATTTTTGTCTTTTTGAATTTTCAGAAACGCCTCCCCCGTTTGTAGTGCTGCAGCGGGTCTGCCAGTCAACGGATAATTGGCCATAGCAAATGATCCTTTGGGGGGAGTGTATGTGTGTGTGTGCTTACCCATGTGCTTGTGCCTGCCTGTGTGTGTGTGTGTGTGTGTGTGTGTGTGTGTGTGTGTGTGTGTGTGTGTGTGTGTGTGTGCACACATTCGCGATTGTGTGTGTGTGTGTGCTGGATGTGTGTGTGTTGGGTGTGTGTGTGTGTGTGTGTGTGTGTGCGTGCTGGATGTGCGTGTGTGCACGTGTGTGTGTGCGTGTGTGCACGTGTGCGTGTGTGCACGTGTGTGTGTGTGCGTGTGTGCACGTGTGCGTGTGTGCACGTGTGCGTGTGTGCACGTGTGTGCACGTGTGTGTGTGTGTGCGTGTGTGCGTGTGTGCACGTGTGTGCGTGTGTGCGTGTGTGCGTGTGTGCACGTGTGTGTGTGCACGTGCGTGTGTGTTACGATTGCGCTGGTTAGGCCCGCTGCGGTCGACCCAACGCAGATAAAAAAGCAGGGATCTCTCCTCCCCCACTCTGCTCTGCTCACATAATTTATTGTAATCAAATGCATGCGTGGAATATCAAAAGACATCTTCAGAGGCACAATCGTGCATCATAATTTCAAAGCCACGCGAGTAGCGAGCGTAGCCGTGGGGTGTGTGCGCTGCCTGCTCTCCCGTGAGGGTAATGACTGTCTCACACGCTGCTGCCTGTCCCGTCCTCCACCGTCCTCCTCACTTTCCCTCTCTCCCGCTACTGGCTGTCTGGGAAAAGGGTGGGTGTGTGAAAGAGAAGAGGATTTTGTGTGCGTATCTGGCAGCCAGTGGGTTTGTTTTTCTGAAGGAGCGGTAAACTTCGCGGCGCTAGGCTAGTTAGCGGGAAGGAGCCTCTCTCCTCTCGTGCCCATTCCGCCAGCCATGGTGAGTCCTGCGGGGGGAGCTGCGAGGCCACATCCCCGTCGCCGCCGTGTCGCGTTTCCCCAAGCTGCCGCCGCCGCCACCGCTAACGGCAACGCCTCCTGTCGCCAACCCGGCAACGCCTCCCGTTGCCAGCCCGGCAGAGTTGCCAGCTAAAGCCTCCCGCCTCCTGCCAGCTAAAGCAGCCAATTAGCACCGTTATCCTGGGGAGGGGCGATTCTTCCTTACATGCCATGGCGCAGCGCCTCCGGTGGAGAGGCCCGTTTACTGCGCCTGCTACACTGGCTCGCTGTAGGCCGTGGGTACGAGAGCTTTTCAGACCTATTTTGACCGTCCTGTAATCCCTTTTTTAAGACAAGGTGAGAAAGTTCAGCAGCCGTATTTAATAGGCAGTTTTAATACCACTGCTGCTTCGCCTTTGGCAGTCACCTTGGCAACGCGACACCAATTCAAAGTGTGTCACGTCCTCCCTGCTTCACGATGACCTGGTCCAGACAGCAGTCACAATTATCATTTATGACATCAACTTACCTGGCAATTATACCTAGCCATTCGTCCTGCGGTTTGACCATTGCTTTGGATTATCGACCTACGTCTGTAGCGTGCAAATAGCATTGGCAAACTACCTAGAATTGTTTGCGAGTATTTTGTATATGGGGCGCAAAATAATGGCTTTTCGGTTTTTACTAATTTCAGCTTGTCTACCTGCTAGATGCATCGCTTGATACTGAGAAAAGGCTGCCTTGTCTGCTTTCTGCCACATTTCAAAAAGCTGCCAAATGTCTGCATCAATGAGGGTGTTGACAGCAGGTGCTGAGACGCATTTTTTAAGGCTTCCTATCCAAAGTGCGCATGAAGAGAGTGCTGTCCTTGCAAATGAAGCTCAGCGGCAAGCTAGTGTGGAGAAAGGATTGCGAGAATAACCTGCTTCACAAGAGATGGATACAACTATGTGAGGCATTTTGCATGAACACAGTCTACATTTGTGAATTTGTGCGTGCGTGCGTGCGTGCGTGCGTGCGTGCGTGCGTGCGTGCGTGCGTGCGTGCGTGCGTGCGTGCGTGCGTGCGTGCGTGCGTGCGTGCGTGAGCGAGAAAAAGAGAGTACGAGTGCTAAATAAACAGTTTGTATTTAAAAAGCAATACCATTTAAAGACCAGAAATGAGTTATCATATTTACTATTCATACAAAATGTGTAGTTATGAAGTCATTGTAGCACTGCTTACCTCAGCTTGCAGGGTCTCCAGGAGGAAGATTTTTCAGCATGGACACACAGCACGGGATCTTGTTGCGTGGAGAGCAGGACTGGGCAGGCAGATAAGCAGTCTGTAAGGGGAGGCGTATGAACCAACATGGCAGCATAACTCTGGCCTATTGGTCTCGGCCTAATCCGCGCTCACTGTTCCGTCTGCACCTCTGCAACCTGGCAGAGCATGTGACCTCGGTGACCCGCGCTTTGACCTCTGACCCTGGAGTGCCACAGACTTTCTGGGCCAAAGTGAGCACAGAACATGGAAAGTTCTTGGGCTGCACCGAGACTGAAACGTTCTAATGTTATTCAGCTTGTATTCATGAAGGAGCGTGGCCACTAACGGTAAAGTTGGCGATGGATGTACTTTTTTTGGCGGTGCCTTTGTATCAATATTCATGTAGTGACTAGAAACTTATTCTATCATCTTCTAACCACCTTGGCCATGGTAAATGAAGCCAAGTTAGGTTTTGTAGTATGCAGAATGTAGTTTGCTTAATGTATGTAGCCGAATGGCATATTAACATCCACAAAATATAAAAAGTATGCATTTACTGCAGACTTTCCCGATGGCTGTCATCACATAATTCTTTGAGCCAAGCTGTTTCCATGGGAACACAAGTTGTCATTGGCTGCTTCTTGAGTTCTAGAGTTAGCTAGTCTTTGTTATCATAAAGTTGGCTGGCTGGGAGCATGGACTAGCTGACTAGCTGGATAGGTACCAACTGCTGTGGCTAGCTATCACTAGCCAGAAAAAATCTTCAGCATCAGCTAGCTATCTATGGCCAGTTTGCCATTAGCAAGCTAGCTACTGCATAGCTTGTTTCTTTTTCTGCATCTTTCCCTCCCTTTCTCTCTCTTTCTCCTTCTGTCTCTCTTTTTTCCTCCCTCTCCCCGTCCCTCTGTCCTCCCTAAAAGCCAGACAGTAGAAAATGTCTAAATTACACTTGCAAATTTGACGCAGTGAGTGGCAGCCTTTTATAAATTCTGCATCAGTGACCGAACATATTTTTATTTGCAGGGCATTGAGGTGTGTCCCTCCCCCACCTTTCTGTTTAGGCTGGTGCTTTCAGAGGACGTGGGCAGGACCAGGGCAGCCTGTTTACTTTTGGGGGTTCTGGGTAAACTCGGCTGGGGGGGGGGGGGGCTGCCTTCTCTGTAGTTGTCATGCTGAGCGCCTTGTGCTCCTCTCCCAACAGATGGAGACATCAGTACTTTTTCCTGTGCAAATCGTCAGGCTGCTCCTCTGTCCTGAATAAGCACATAGGAATAGAAACCGCCAGGCTGTTTCTCTGTCCTAAATAGGCTGCTTCTCTGTCCTAAATAAGCACATAGGAAGGGAAACCGTAAAACTGTTCCTCTCTGCTAAAGAAACTCTTAGGAATAGAAACCGACTGGCTGCTCCTCTCTGCTAAAGAAACTCTCAGGAATAGAAACCACCCGGCTGCTCCTCTATACTAAAGAAACTCAGGAATAGAAATCACGTGGCTGCTCCTCTCTGCTAAAGAAACTCTCAGGAATAGAAACCACCCGGCTGCTCCTCTATGCTAAAGAAACTCCCAGGAATAGAAACCACCCGGCTGCTCCTCTATGCTAAAGAAACTCTCAGGAATAGAAACCACCCGGCTGCTCCTCTATGCTAAAGAAACTCTCAGGAATAGAAACCACCCGGCTGCTCCTCTCTGCTAAAGAAACTCTCAGGAATAGAAACCACCCAGCTGCTCCTCTCTACAGAAATGCATGAGACGGTCTGAAAGCCCCGGCGTCTCGCACGCTCACGCGGCGACTTGTGCCGCTCGTACGCTCGGACCGCCCGAATTTGGCCGCGTCTCTAGTCCCGCGCGTGCTGTCGACGGCAGAAGGAATCTTAATTGAATCACGGCGAGCGTAGAAAGCGTTTTACCGCCCATGTTTTTAAAAACCAGCCGGCTATGCTGGGACACGCCGGGGGCTAATCACCGGTTTTTATAGAGGGAAATAAAAATCCTACAACATCAGATTACTCCTCTCCCGCCATTAGAGCCCCAGACCGCTGTTGACATGCTGCCGCAGTCTCGTGGCGCGACGTTATCAATTTCCTCCAAAACACACCCCCCACCACGCCTCCCCCCACCCCAGTCTTGGTTCTTTTCATCCTTCTTTTCTTCCTCAAGGTTGATTTTGGAGGTTCAAAAGACCGTCATTTTTCACTGGAGACGGAGCGATAATTGATTTGACCTGCTTTAACATTTGTCAGCAGTCATCTTGGAGTTTATCCTCCTGGCTGGGTGTTTAATTATCCTTGCTGTGGAAATTAAAATCTGGCCTGGCTATTTCTGAGAAAAGGGGGGGGGGGGTCTTCAGGTTCTCACCAAGAACATTAACTAATAAAGTTGTCTGAAACAATTACTATAGTTTGTTGTTAAAAGGGCCTTATAGTTCACATTCTGGGTTTCTAAACTATTTCAGTTTTGGTGTAGTTTGCAGGTTGCATGCACTATACAATACGTTTCTAAATGAAAATAAATTTAAGCATCATTTTTCGAAGAATAATCAGGTGATACACATGTACAACAGTGGAGGCAATGGACAGGCTGCTTTGGAGTTATGTGATGTATATCATCTTGCTCTATATTGGTAACCCCTGCATCCCACTGTACCTATAGTAACACTGAGGTCATCAGAAACTTGTATCTATAAATAAATAAATAAATAAAAAGATAATATCTATAATATACTTCATTGCATGCAAAGAACATCTGGGCCAATAAAAAACAAAACCGATATTGATTTTTTAAAAACTTATAAAACACTATCCATTTAAGAACGTTTGCATAATCATTCAGTCAATCTAAAAGAATTTGCAGCTTTTTTTTTTGTTCTTAGCCAGCCTGGCAGAACACCTGCTTGTCACAATAAAAGAAGCCTCAGTAAACAGGAAGATAATGAGGACCAGACAACTGTGACTTCTCTCCTTTTTGTACTTTCTGTTCTTCTCCCTTGCTTTCCTTCCTCTCGCAGTAGGAGTTTTTGACATTTATCGGTGCCCTGGACAAGCGTTGTAGATTTTCGCGTCTCCTCTCACATTCGCCCCGTCAGTGAGTCAGTCGCAAGATGGTCCCTCCAATTCTGAAAGGCTGAAAATAGAACCGCGCAGAAAACGTAACTGTTTTTTTTTTTTTTTTTATAAAATTCTTTTTTTGATGGAGGAATGACTGGGTTTGAAATGAGTGGCTTAAATGTTGCGTTTTCGGCAATTGGGGGGGGCGGTGTGGTGTTGCCCGGGTCGGATTGCCGTAGGGGGCGGCACGAGCGGCTTTGGCGCTGGCGTTGGCTTCGGCCTTGCTGACGGTTCTGTGGGAGCGCCTGGAGAACACGGTTCTGAGCGCGCCCCAGTAATCCGAGCTCGACTCCAACGGCGGGTTGGGGAAGAGGATTACTGCGTCTGCCCTTATCCCACAAATGGATGCTGAAGGTCAGAGCATCATACAGGTGTACTGGAGGGTTGGATAGCCAGTCCGATGTGATGGTCATATAATGCTGTTGATTGATTTAATGAGTAAGTGTGGATGAATGATTGAGTGTGTGTGTGTGTGTGTGTGTGTGTGTGTGTGTGTGTGTGTGTGTGTGTGTGTGTGTGTGTGTGTGTGTGTGTGTGTGTGTGTGTGTGTGTGTGTGTGTGTGTGTGTGTGTGTGTGTGTGTGTGTGTGTGTGTGTGTGTGTGTGTGTGTGTGTGTGAATGCATTGTGCATTTGGTTTTGCTGGGGTACACTGGCTTGTAGGGGTGGAGAGGGTTAAACACAAGGAGGCCTCTTTCTCCTGTCACTCATGGCAGAAGGCGGTGGAGTCCAACGTGACGCTTAGGTCTCTAAATGACTGCTGTCATCATCTCAGGAGTGTTTGTGGGAGGGGGATCACACTGCAGGAAGCCGTGCGGTGGTGTGGGGTGGGGGTGTGAGGATGCAGCAGCTCAAACACCATAATTTTATTTGCAACGATTTTTGATTCGCGCTGTCAAATTCATATGTTGTGTAAACGACTAAAAACTAAAAAAAAAAAAAAAGAATAAGCTTAATATAGTTTTAAAAATTCATTACACTGTTACTAATCTCTGTAGGACTGCACTGCACGACGCATGGACAACTCGCATACAGACACAGACAAACGGACACCTTGACTTGTTAAGGGCTAAGCACAACGTGGTTAGATTTTGTAGGTGTTGAAATCCTGCTTCAGAACCTCCGAGATGTGCAGTTAGATTGAATCGGGCTGTATTTGCGCACAGGGGATTAGAGGACATACTGTGCAGTTTGATTGCATAGTGATTCTGTTTTTGAAGTTGGATTGAATAGGGGATGCAGTTGCATCATCAGATTTAAAAGAAGCTGTAATTGTGCAGTCAGGGTGAACAGAGGCTCTTTCTGTGTAGTTAGATAGTGTAGATTAGTGTAGATTTTCTGTGTAGATTAAATAGGGGCGGTAGTTGTGCGTAGGTGAACGGAGGTGTGATGCGTCTAAAAAAGCCGCTTTAATTAACAGGGAAGTGACCTGAAGCCCTCATTATGTCAGCTCGCCACATTCCGCGTGCGACGCGCCTCCCCAGGCACGCGCTCGTAGCCCGAAGAGAAGCGAACAGTCGTCATCGAAGCAACGCCGTCTGCGTCGAGCCTTCTGCCGTAATTAACGTCAGGGGAGGGGCGTCGGCGCCAGGGCCAGCCAGGAGGGCGCCGTCGGATTAGAGCCATTTCGCCGGTAATTGGAACGACACGCCTGGGAATGCGGATAACCCCGCGAACGTCTGATCCTCTCCGTTTCATATTTTATCATGTGAATTCATATTGATGATGATGGAGGAGGTTGGGGGATTGTGGGGGGGGGGGTGGCTCGAGATTGAATATTGACCCTCAGGGCTCTCCGTATTTGCTGTTCGCTCTTGGGTGTGCTCAGCGGTAATGTGACTCTGCGACTGTCTGTCTTTCCGCCTCTCACTCTCACTCTCTCCCTCTCCTTCATCCCTCCTCTGCTTTTTCACAAACGTGGATCCCACCCTGGGGAGGAACAGTAGAGAGATGCGGAAACAGGTTATATTTTTTCGTTCCCTGCGGGCCCTTCCTGTGGGTAAAACGCACCTGCAGGCTAAACCCTCGCTCACATCGGTTACCCCCTCCGGACTCCCCGCCCTCACTGGCGCCGCCTTCCTGTTCAACACCCGGGATGTTGTTCTTCAGTCATTTTGATTTTCCTGTACTCCAAGGCCTACGTCCAAGTTAACCGTTGGAACGAGACGACGCCTGTTCCCGCGGGAATGATGACTCACTGCAGAAAGCTTCCTCTCCCCTTCCCAGACAGGAAGTACAGTATGGCTGTTAATTCACACTTGTCTCTTCATTGAGGAAAAACAAAACTAGGAAGACTGTTCATTTTTGTTTACCAGAATTCCTATAATTACATGTTCATTAGATACTGTCGTAACAGATGATGAATGATTAAATCCCTATCAGAGACTATAACCCTTGGCATTTGCTTTTTCGTCTACTGATCATATGCAATGATGAGGACTGTAAAGCAAATTGGGGTAGTAGGTATGCCATCCCGTCAAGTTCTGGCTTGGTGGGGCGGCATGCCCCATATCTATACAGCACCGAGAGTTTGGCACTTTTCAGGGACTCCCACAGAAATAACCACAATGACCACAGACTCTCAGCCCTTAAAAACATTCATTTGTGTACCTCTTGACCCCATTTCAACAGACAGAATTCACAAACAACTTCACACATGCACACAATAAAGCCTCAAACATAGGGGATTTTGCATTTTTTTTTCCTTTTTCGTTTTCCTGCCAATTACATCATCACTTACTTGTTTGCTATTGCTTTTGGATAATCTTTGCAGCAAACTCATGTATATTTCTGAAATCAAAATAAAATACACCCACACTTTATACAGTTTCACTTTTGCCATTTTGACCAAGTTAAAGAGTTTAACATTAAAAAGAAATGATATCTGAACAAAAACACATTTTTAATGTACAAAAATGCCAAGTTACTCACAAATACAAAGCACTGTCTATTAGTCATTTAGTCAAACTTACAAAATCTAGGCCTGCCATTGAAAGTATTGATATAAAAAGTAGGCCAAGTTACAAGAAACAATATTGGCCATCTTAACTCACACAAATTAAACAAGCTGTATTCCAAAGCAATGCTACCCAGTGTTTCCTAAATTATTTAAAGTAACTTGAGCAAAGCTCGGCTTGGTTGTGGGAAACTGTGAAAAGCTTGGCTTCTGCCATCACTGCTTGCATGAGCTCATCTGCTAGCAAAAAACAAAAATGAAATGAGATCTCATAGCATTTACCCTCGCTATGCTATGGATTGTGTGGCTCAGTATGATTTAGAAGAGGAACATCTATCATGTGTAATCATATGGCAGCAAAGTGTCCTACGGTCACCAGCATGGACACAGAACACTTGTCAACTGCACAATCATCAATGACCTTGTTTGTTCCTAAACCTTCTGAGGCGATTACAGAGCGTCTGCAATGTAATTAGCTAAAGATATGCTTAAGCATGAAGTGGTAGCAGTCCAAATTGAATAAACATTTCATTAACATCGATATGAATTTTATATCTCTTTGGTAAAAAGCCAAGTACTATCTGAGAAGGAAAAGCAAATGTCTGATTACAAAATTACCCATTAAAATCCCTTAAAAGTCTCGAGTCATTGTTTCCGACAAGAACTGTGGTTTGGTAAATTATGTTTAATCTTTCCTTTCTCCGATGTGCTTTTCCGGTGACTTATTAATTAGCTGTATCTGAGAAGTGCCAAAATAACTCTATTTCATTGTTTCACCTTTCAAACAGGGAAACGTTGAAACCAGACTCATTGTTCATTGGATGATTTTGAAAATTGATTTAATCACAATCTCTGAGATTGACTTTGCGGCCTGTAGCCTGTTTGCACTTGGAAAAGTGATGGTGCTGGACTTCCTTGTAAATGAAAGGCCAAGTGCTGATTACTTTAAAAGATGGTTATTAGTTAAAGCGCCTGTGAGAATGAATTTAGGGAAATGATACCATTGCATTTTGGGGAAAAAAAGGAGGGAGGCAAAGTAAATGATTAAGGTTATTTATAAGAACTGGATGGAATGTAGAAATGTACGAAGACTGCCTCAAATATATACTGACACAGGCAGAATGAGTGCTTTTTAATGTGGAAGAATTATTGTATGATACAGCATTTTTTTTGGGAAATTATTCTTTGTTTCCCCCTGTCATTCACACTCACAAGCACGCGCACAAATGCACGCACTCATATACGCACACAACACTATGACTTGCAGTAATTGTTGTGTGTTTCAGCAGTACTGTGGGAGTGCCAAGGATGTTTTGTTTTGTTTTTTGTAAATTTGTGAAGTGTTTTCCAAATTTAAAAAAATGGCAGCTTTTGCCAGAAGGTTTCTGGTTTCAACAGCTCCGCTGTTTACATTTCAAAATCTGTATTAGGTCATGTGGGATATCAATCAGTTTCATTAGAACTGGACCGTATCTTGACAGTTTGTGATCCAGTGTGTATTGAAAACCCACTCGTACTAACACAGAGTTAACTTATTAATACTAAGGGAATGAATCATGTAATCCCATTTTCTGAGCCCACAACAACACCAGCAAGTCCAGGCCGCAAAGGCGGCACGTAATCCGCCTCGGTCTTCCTCTTAGCATGCTTTTCATTAATACTTATTAATGTTGTACTAAAAAGCTGCTGCCCGTTTTATAAAGAAGTGCACTCTGCTTCTTTTTTGAGAGAGAGTCTAAGTGCATTTGAGGATCCTTTAACGCGCGGATTTGGAGCAGATTAATTGTGTCCTTCGGATGTTAAGTGCCGCGCTCTCCTTTAACATGGCTGCCAGCTCTGACTGGGCTTTCTGTTGAAGAAAAAACAAATCCTCCCGTGAACAGAAAAGGGTTTTTTTTTCTCCCCTGTAATGAGCTGTTTACTCCAACAGTGCGTATATAAATTATACAGTTTGGGTGTTTTGTGGATTAGGCTGTTTGGAGGCAAGGTGAAATTACTGAATAGCGACGGATTCTCCTCTAGAGATAATTACAAAATCTCACCGAGAGATTTGTCTGTTTAACTTTAGGTTGAATACTTGTAAAAAGTAATACTCTTTTTAAAAAAAGTTTCCTGCCAAGTTTTTGGCAGGGATTAAAGAAACTAAAAATAAATATTTAAAAAATTAAAAATACAAATAAAATCACACCATTACTTTATCTCCTCTGGCAAATAATTAGATATGTTTATTGAAGAGGACGTTGGATTTTGAAGTTTGCGGTTTTTTTTGTCGGTTTGGGCGGGAGGAGTTAATGTGCGAGGCGAGTTCCTCGGTTCCTCCTCAGCGCGGTCTCTCACTGTCGGGGAGATGAGCGTTAGCACCGCGGGGATGTTCTGGGTTCTAGCTGACCTGTACGGCAGAGTCCTGTACAGCACACAGAATGCACGTGCTGAGGCTGCTTCGCCGTGTCCTCCACCGCTAGTGGATCCGCCAGACTGCACCCGCCTGCCTCTGACACCAGCCAGCCATCAGAGCTTGCGCCCATTGCTGCCCCCACTCACCTGCGCACGTACGTACACCAAACGTACACACACTGCCTCAGACGTGCGTGCGTGCGTGTGTGGCCAACTGAGTTAGTAAATGCTTTTTGTTTCTCAAGCACTGTTGAGCTTAGAGGTAAATTGTGTCCAAAGCACTTGCCTACTTTTGAGTATACTTCAATAGTACTTCATTATGACTTGTATACTCAATAGTAGGCAAGTGCACTCATTCAGACACGGCCTAGAATAATTTGCTTAAAGTTACACGATGTTAGCCTAGCTGAGTCAAGTGAGTTTTTGAAAGTTTGCCCATCACCATTTTCATTTAACTGGCTACTGCCGGTAGTAAGGAGGCTTTGCTTGCGGGTGATATTCAGACCACAAATGTTTGTATTGGGTGTGTTTCATTCTCACGTACACATATAGATGTACGCAAGTGACTTTAGCGGGTGCAAGTAATAAGCTATGAAGCTATGGGGAACAGTTTTTCCTTTAGTTTGTTAACCCAGCCCTCTGCACAGGTTGGTATTGAGCGGATACTGTGCATGACACCATCAGAGAAAGGTGGTGAGTGCATGCGCTAAGCAGCAGATTTTTCGCGTCCTCTCGGACTACATGAAGCATCGTTGTTACACGAGTCATGCAGTCCGTCGGGCTCATAAATTGCGGCTTTCACAGCATCTTTCACAGGGGGCTTTTTTAAACCAGAATGCGCTGCTTCTTTAACTGATTTCTTTAAATGTTCCATTCATTTTCTGTCGCTGTCTCCTGTGCGTATGAGCAATTACTCTTATTATAAGAATAATATGGTAATTACAATATTATCAGTGATGATTAATATCATTATACAATCACATGTGCAAAGGCACACACGCACACGCACGCGCACACACACACACACACATGCACTCGCATTTCTTGTAACCTCTGCCTGAACTTCAGATCGAACGGGTGACCTGTTGATTATGAATCAGCCTTTCATTTGGAGGCACAAAGGCAGCAGATCTGTGTAATTACAGACTCTGCATACGGTTCTTCCTGTACCGCTCACTACTAAATTACTGCAGGGTCACTGGCTCTTCCCCTGTTTGAGTAGAACCGTGCAGTCATTGGCTCTTCCCTTGTTTGAGTAGAACCGTGCAGTCATTGACTCTTCCCCTGTTTGAGTAGAACCGTGCAGTCATTGGCTCTTCCCCTGTTTGAGTAGAACCGTGCAGTCATTGGCTCTTCCCCTGTTTGAGTAGAACTGTGCAGTCATTGGCTCTTCCCTTGTTTGAGTAGAACCGTGCAGTCATTGGCTCTTCCCTTGTTTGAGTAGAACCGTGCAGTCATTGGCTCTTCCCCTGTTTGAGTAGAACCGTGCAGTCATTGGCTCTTCTCTTGTTTGAGTAGAACCGTGCAGTCATTGGCTCTTCCCTTGTTTGAGTAGAACCGTGCAGTCATTGGCTCTTCCCCTGTTTGAGTAGAACCGTGCAGTCATTGGCTCTTCCCGTTTGAGTAGAACCGTGCAGTCATTGGCTCTTCCCTTGTTTGAGTAGAACCGTGCAGTCATTGGCTCTTCCCCTGTTTGAGTAGAACCGCACAGTTGCTGGCTCTTCGTTGTAGAACCACAGAGTCGCTGTCTCTCCCGTCATTTGAGTTTTCAGTCTACGGGCCTCAACTGCACACAAAATGCACTCCAGCATTAAGTGTAAGTATGAGTTCTCTACCACTCAGGTAAGAGTCACAGGGCATGTGTCACTATGACTATATCACATAAATAAAAAAAAGGGCTTGGTTGTGGTAGGGATATGAGCAGCATGGTAAGAATCCATTAATGTTGTGGTGACGTGGTAAGAATCTGGTAAGGTAGCGGCATTGTAATAACGTGGTGACCATAGTTCTCACAAATTTTTTTTATTCAAGCAAACATGTGGTAGAAAGAATTGTACATCTCACCCTGCCATCCTTCCCTCTCTCTCTCAGCCCATCGGCGTACTGTAGTGTCTCATTCACACCTGGACTCAGCCCCCGGTGCTCATCTGTCCCTCTCAGCCTATGCCTCTCTCTTTTTATTTTTCATCTCTTTCTAACACAGTCATGTCCACCTCAATACATGTAACCCTTGGTTACCAGTACTGCTTATACCTTTAATGTCTGCTGGACAAACCTGTTTATCAGCGACACACCCCACCCCCCCTTCCCTCCCATCACTTCTGGGTAAGTCTTAAAGGTCTGTTGGCCACCCCTGCAGCTCTTAACTCTTTATGAGTGCTGTAAGTTGGAAATTAAGCATGCTGTGACTGTCTGGCAGTGTAATGTACATCCCTGGTTGTTTTCACAAGAGGCGATGTTTCATATTTATTTTACTGCAAATATGAAAATGAGTTACATTAGTGAGTGTACCCAGCAGAGTCTCCGAGAGTGTTCCGTTTATCTGAATGATTAATACGCATTTCCATAATTGCATCTACGGTACTTTTGCATTAGACAGCTTTTTAAAAAGAATTGGTCTGCATATTGGGCCATTTGTATAATTACGCTTATTTCATATTTATATGACTAGGTTGTGGCTGTAGCGTTTCGTGGCTATGAAGGGAGGGAGGTACTGCTTTCACCATCGTTCTGCAATGTGTGTTCCCTCTCTGCAGCATTCCGGAACATTCTGCAACATTCTTTCTGTTGCTGTGTTCACATTTTTCTGCTTTCAAAAATATTCAGCAGCTTTCAGCAACTCTGCACAGCATTTGGCTACAACGACCTTTCAAGCAATCTTGGAAATTAATCTGGACATTTTGGAGAAAGTGTTCTCGTGTGTCCATAGCTACACATGGAACAAACATTCTGTGGGGTATCATTTATGAATAGTGTCATTTTGTCATTACCGATAGTTTTTCTTTTACATCTGTTGGTTGTCATGAGTCTTGAAAGCCTCTTCTTCTCGGGTTAAAATAAAAATAAGATGAAGCATGTTTACTCAAACACACGCACTGCCATGGCAGCTTGCTTGAAGAGTCATTTTCCACTCCACAGCTATTTATGAAATGCAGAACTACTGTATGCTTACTATGGAGGGAATCGTTCAAAATCCCATGACAGGTTTCTGAGTTATCCTTTCACGCAGGATGGAGATGTTTAAAATGGTTATCGGTTAAATGTGGGAAAAAATGGTTAAATGGTAAGCTGCGGTTGCCATGTTGTGCCTGTGGCTTGTGTCAGCTGCATACAGCTTGAGCTGGATGCTGTGCTCCACTCTGAATCTGCTGCATTGCACACTGTAATAATGAAATATTAAGATTAATTTCCATATTCATAGCAGAGCCCGAGGGAGAAGGAGCCGTACTGTAAGAGTTTTTACTCAAATGAAGTGGAATAATTGGCCGTAAGGGTAAATGCTAGGCTTTCTGTGTGTGTAGGATACTGAGTGTGGGTTACCAGTTTGTGGATGGAATCATAAACTGTTAAAAAAAAAAAAATTTTTTAAAAGAGAGAGATTACTGTAACGATGACTGTGACATCACCCGTTTGACTTTCCATGGGCACAATAGCTTGGAGGCACATTTGGGGAGACATTAGACGAAGAAAAACTCTCAACAATACCCGGAAGTGAGCTTCAAAAACGAAGCCCGGTCTTGACCCCTTTGTTTCAGTAGATGAAAAATGAATCTTGACCATTTTATTCTGTCTGATTATTTTCAGTATCATCTCTGTGCTTGATGGCTACATGAAATTATGGGTTTTTTAGAGTACGGTTTGGTCTGTCATCTGTCTTAGCATTTGCAGTGAGGGTTTCCTGTGTTTAAAATGGCTTGGCTGAAATTAAAATGGAAATTGCAGTTCTCTTGGAATGATTTCTAGTATGGAGGATTGAGAGCTGAACTGATGTAGAGATCTGAGAAGTTCCTGCTTGAAAAGCAAGGTTGTAGTGGAAGGGCGCGGTATAAGAGCCAGCAAATCTGACTGATTTCTGCTCTCAACCGGAGTTCATTAGGTACCCTCATGCTCTAAATCCATGTACATGCATGTGTGTGTGAAGCTTTCGAGATCATTTGGAGATCCAAGGGGGCCTGTGTTCCTTCCCTCCCATTGGCTGGTTCCAGGGGGCCTGTGTTCCATCCTTCCCATTGGCTGGTTCCAGGGGGCCTGTGTTCCTTTCCTCCCATTGGCTGGTTCCAGGGGGCCTGTGTTCCTTCCTTCCCTTTAGAGAGCCAGTCTGTGATCTGTCAGGCCTATCCCCTCTGACAGAGATTGGCATGTTTGTTTGACCCTGACATGACAGGGTCATTCTGTGACGGGCACAAGCTAACATTGGCAATGATCAGCTGAACCATGCAATCATTGAGAAAAAAACACAAATCAATGCGATGCATGTCTCAATGAAAAGTCAATGAAAACCTTCACTGACTTTTTAAAACCGAGAGTGTGTGCAAACGGAGAGCAAGAGAGAAATGAAGTATGTGCACTAAAGCGATCACTGGCCGTGTTGGCCGAGGGGGACGGGCCAAAATTTGGGCCGGCTTTAATAATGCGAACGCAGCATTGGAGGAAACGCTAACCGTCATGTAGGCGTGTCATCTGGCACGTCCTGGAGCGCAACACTGCTCCTACTTGCGCGGGGTTGAGCTCTAGCCTGGGGCCCAAGGCCCCAAGTCCATCTGCTGCTGAGAAACTCTGCAGAGCACGCTCAAGTCACGCCAGGCCGTTGGCTCTTCCAGGGCACTGCGGAGCTCGCGACACGACACCACCCACTTTCCAACATGGGACTCTTCTGATAACTGCAGTATTTCAGATTTTATGTTTTTACTTAAGCTTCAGTAGATTATAGAAGCTTTAAATGGCACTGTCACAGCAGTGCAGAGTCCAATTCCTCATGGGACTCTTGAACATTCGAGCCAGTCGGAGTAATAAACGGACACACTCGCATGAATTCTATAAATGCAGTCTTTATCTGCTCATAAAAACCTACATAAATGCTGTCCTGGTCCCAGGTAGTATTTATGATCAGTTTGGGCCAGTTGGAGGGCATGGGGTTTTATTTGATTTGGGGCGCGAGCGGGGAGTTATGGGAGTGTGATAAATCCGTGTTTGAGAAATGGAATGTGTCCCAGTCTTTAGAGGTCGGTTGTCAGAGCTGGTCACCTTGTGCCGGGCTGTGCTCTGTGCAGTGGCAGGGCTGGAAACTAACCTTTTAATCTACTGGCTACAGCGGCTGGTGCATCCCAAAATTCACAAGTCAATTGCACCGTTTTAGCAGACAACTAGGCATTTAGAATAGGACAGGACCTCCAAGTGATGGGTGGTTACCTACCAAAGTGACTGATAGAGCAGACAAACTTATAAGCCACAGATGAAATTTACCAGCATTTGGCTGGTGGTTGGTGTTAATTCACACCCTGAAATGGTTACGAAGGCTTTTTTTTTTCAACTTTAAGTGATGCCAATTTTACACGATTCCTGCAGATGCCTACAAACGAATGAACAAACAAACAAATGAGCTAAGGCTTTATTTGCAATCATAACCTGAAGACCCTTCTCTTCAGGAAACACCCCCCCACCCCATACCCTGATTCCCGTTCACCTCTTACGTCTTGCCCATCAACCCTATATTCCCCTATCACCCTGCTTCCCCCGCCCCCCCCCCCCCCGCCCCCCAAAAGAAAAAGGAAGTTCTTGCTCTACCTTCACTTCCACATGTTAATTCTAGTGGCAGATTATCCGTCTCCAGGGTATTATATTAGACATTCGGACATGTGCAGCATCACACTCAGAATCAGAACAATACAAATGACATTAAAAACTAAAACATTTTGCACTAACAGTGTAAAATATTAGGGATGTCTCTCTTTGGAATATGCATGTTTAAAAAGATACTTTGGCTCCATTTTCAGAGTAAGGATGGGCACGCTTACAGAAACAAACCTGTTTATGCATTCGTTTGATGCGCGGCCTCATCATTCTTAACAAATTGACCCTGGCAATGATGGGACGGATTCTTCCGGAACACTCCAAGGATCCGGAGCGGCCTCGGCAGGATCGGTGGTGCTTCGCGTGCCACCGTCAAGGGTTCTTAAAGGTCACGCCGCTATTCAGTTAGCGGACGTGATTGATCGCCGCTCGTATCGGCTGCCGGTCGTCTGTCACCCACGCCGAATGATTTGTGGCGGGCAGGCGGCGGGCGATGCTTTACTGCGTTCCCTATGCAAAAGCCCGACCGCCCCCCCCCCCCCCGCCCCCCGCCCTCGCTCACACACGCTCCTCTCTCAAATCTGTTTTCCTCTGTACGTCCCCCTTCCCAGCGCCATAAATCGCACCGGCACCTGCCTTACCAAGCTGTATGCACACGCGCGCACACTTACACATGCGCACACACACATACACACTCACACACTCGCATGCAGATGCACGCACACACAAAATGCAAATACAGTACTAGGATTGATAGGAGGCTACCTTGAATTACAGTTTTGTTATAATTTAATTTAATCCGGGGAAGTTTTTCCTGGAGTATAAAAAAATATACTTTTCCCTTTTATACAGATGAATACTTCCGGAAGGTTCAGTTAGAGGACCTCAGGTAGAGTTCCAGAAGCCGTGTTATTGAATGAAAGGGGGGAGCCAGAACCTGCCCCTATTGTTCTCCTCAGACACACTGCGAGCATCAGACGAGTTAAACCCTCTTTAATCCTTAACTGTTTCTCTGCTAATCAGTGCTATCAGCCACCTGCAGAAATCGTAGCTGGTTCATTGGCGTTTGTTCATTGGAGATTTTTCATATGAGCATGTTAATCGGGGCTCATTAATCTGGACTTGTTAGGGCGCCCAAGGCAAAGGCCTCAATGGGAAAAGCTTCTATGCTGTGACTCTTAATTTGCCGCTTGAAACAATCGCAGGGCTGGAATTGCATGGCTGCCACGCGGCCTATGGTACGGTAAACCATGTCTCACGGTCAGGGGAGGTTGTAGGAAGGCTCAGGAGGCAGGATTTCAGCAGAACTGATATTATTTCTAAATTTTCTTCCAGCAGCTGGTGTTACAGTGATTAAATATTTACAGTGACTTTGGCAGAAACAAAACAAAAAAGAAAACAATTATTTACAATTGTTCAGAATTGACTTATTCTATTCCGAAGTTGTACTCACTGCACAACATGTATCTGGCGGCAGTAACTCACAGCAGTTATACAGTCCTGCCCCCTGCCAGTCCCGCACCGACTAGTTTTTAAACTCTTTTTTTTTTTTAAACGCGTCGCTGCTTAAAGGCGTTTATGATCATATGCGCTTCAGCACAATGAGCACATAAATTCGCGCGCGTGATAATATGCGCCCGCATCATTATCCCACGGCCATTGCTGTAAATGCGCTACATTTTTGCCTGAATGTTCTTTAAAAAATTACTACTTGCACGGCCATTTGTGACCTGCCAGGCTTGCATTCCCACACTTTCCTGTTAAGCTTACAATCATTCTCATTAACGATAAACCTGTATTCCTACATTGACCGAACAGAAGAGTGTCCATGAAAGAAATCCTTCAATTAAGCTTTTCAGAATCCTTGTTGTGTTGTGTTTTCAAGTGTTTTCTTTTTTATTTCACTAGTTACGTGAGTGTATTTAGTAATGTTCATGAAAAAAAACTGAAGGTGTTTCTTCAGTGATCAGCTTAGCAACAGATAAGCATTAGCAAGCTATCTAACTACTTAGCTAATGTTCCTACCGAGTATACATGTAAATTTAGGCTTAAATATCAGAGTAAATATGTCTTAATATACCGCCATCCACAAACAATGAGAAAACAGGAGCTGTCATTTTTGTTTTATGGTCTAAACGGACAGTTTTGATACAGAAAATTTTACAATGGTTTGTTCCTTTCCCTTGTGACTTTTGATTGTATGAAAGGGATGAGCGCTTTCACAAGGTGCTTTCTGGCCTTGGTGCTCTCGTGTCGGATGTGATTTTGGCCTTACTGCCTTCTGTTCTGGCCTCTGTGCCCCGTGCAATTTTAGCTTCGCCAGGGCCGAAGTGGCCTTGCCCTGACGATGATGAAATCCGTGACCCGTGAAGAGTTTCCTCTCTCTTCATCTCCTCTCCTTTCCTCTGATGCTTATATAAACCCCAGACACCCCGAAAGGGGATGGGGTGCCACCACATCCCCAGCTTTACTGATGAGTCTCCCAAGAAATGAGCCGTTTGCTCTGATCTGCTGAAGCCGCTGAACGCTGCTCCTTCGCTAAGCTGTCTTTTCTCTGGTTTTATTTTTTGGGCGCTAATGAGATTAATTAGCTGCTGCTCATTAGTGCGGAGCTCCCAGTGGAACTCGGTGGAACTTCTTCGTTGCTGGTGGTGCAGAGCGCCTTTCAGCCATGTCCAGTATGGTTGTCACTCATTTTTTGTGTGAGATTTCCTTCAAATGCCCTAACAATGCGCTCTCTGCCAGAGCTGACCTGCAGTAAACATACACACACAGAGTGAGCTCCTTTTACATTAGAAGTGGACGTGGCCTTGCTTTGTGTGCTGAACTGCCTGTTGGCTGATGCTTGTTTGGAATTCTTCCTGATGTCTGTGTCTTTGATGGACGTATAGTTCAGGTTCTAGAGCTGTGTTTATTGAGCCTTCAGAGATCTATCCCAAAGCAGGTTTCAGACAGCTGTTTTCGAGGCCAGAGGAAGACTCTGCTCTCACTCTCACTCTTTTACTCCAGGACTTTACTCCAATCCGCCTTGTTTTGCCCTAGCCATTCACTTTTGTCCCAATACTCTGAAACAGGGTTGCTTCACTCATTGAATGGCATTGTTGTAATATAGTTCAATGTCTGTTTAAAAAACCACATGAAAAAAAAATGCAGACAGTCAATTGTGCCTTATAGTCATTGTTTAAATTGAAATACAGATTTGATTTTAGTAGGCTACAGAGGAAAAACAACCAATTTAACTGTGTACAGTTAATTATGTCTTATTTTATATTATGTTGTATATTGTTTAACTAATATTTGGGTGAAAATGTCATGCATATATATATATATATATATATATATATATATATATACACAGTATGTCCATGCATGGAGTCTAGCTGTGTCTAAATGGTAAATAAATGGACTGCATTTATATAGTGCTTTTATCCAAAGTGCTTTACAAGTGATGCCTCTCATTCGCCAGAGCAGTTAGGGGTTAGGTGTCTTGCTCAAGGACACTTCGACACGACCAGGGTGGGGTTTGAACCGGCAACCCTCCGACTGCCAGACAATCGGTCTTACCTCCTGAGCTATGTCGCCCCTCCATTTCTGTTCATGTATCTCTGTCTCTAGGTATGAAAGGCTTCTGGGTTAGTCCAGGGCAGCCCTTGTTCTTCATTGTCGATGACAGACAGAAGTGCATTTTGTTGGCGTGTAGTGGAGTGTGAGTGGCTTTGTAGAGGAACCTGACTGGCCCCGCAGTACCACAGAGACTCCCGACACGGAGCGGCGGGTCATAACGGTTTAACTTCGCCGGCGCGTTGGAGCCTCGCCCGAGGGCTGCTGCCCCGCAGATCAGGGCGCATTACGGTTTAAACTCAGACACGCGCACACTCGCACTTTATAAACATGCGCTCAGATGCCACTCTGTGTCTGAAATTACCTGAAAGGAGCTGATTCAATGAAAGTTCTAGTAAGGGCGCTTCGTTTTTCTCTTCCTCTCCTTTTTATTACTCCTTTCTTTAATTTGTACTCCCACCATTTATTTTCTTTTCTTGTGCTTTATCTTTTTCCTCATCCTCTATTTCATTTTCTCGGTTACTCTGTCCCTCTCTCTCTCTTCGTTTCTCTTTCATTTGCTTTTCCCCTCCGTTTCTCTCTGTTGTCCTCCCTCTCTCCGTGACTCTCTCTGTTAGTGATGTGACTCAGGTCTTGCTAGCTGCAGCTGTGGGCCGGGGGCTGAATGGTGTAAGTGACAGATGCCTTAATTGAACTTTGCTTAATGGCAGATTTCCTCCGTTTCTCACCTCTCCTCTTTCATTTGTCACAATCGCTTCCCCAGAGGGGGGCAGTTTTGTGCCTAATTTACTACCCGGGAGTCCTGACATGGCTGGTGAAAGAATGGGGGGGTGGGGGCGGTCGAGGTCGGGAGGGGGGAACGTTCGGGCGGGGCTATGAAATTGATGCTTGCGCAGCGAGTGTTTATTGTTGGTGTGGACGATGAGTGTTCTTGGCTAGTGGAGATTTTCAGTGAGGATGAAGAGCGTTCATGTTCAGTCTGGGCTATTTGTGTGAATCATTAGTGTGGATGGTGAGTGTCGAACTGTTGGTGCGGATGGCGAATGTTGATGGCTACTCTGGATTGTCAGCGTGGATGAAGAGGGTAGATAATCACTGTGGGCTATTTGTGTAAATCATTAGTGTAGATGGTGAGTGTTGATTGTTAGTGTGGATGAGGAGCATAAGTGGTGAATCTGGATTGTTAGCGCAGATGGTGAGTGTTGATGGTTAGCCTGAATGGTGAGTGTTCATTGTTAGTGTTGTTTGTTAGTGTAGATGGTGAGTGTAACCCTGCTGTAATGTCCTCCCGCACATCAAACATTCACCCTCACTCCACTAGAGGGAACAAATACATAAACACGTGAAGAATAAATTCACAACTGAATCGGCCTTTGAGAATCGGTCTAGGTAATGCCAGCTCTGGATGATGAGCGAACGTCCTGTAATGACGGTTATAAAAGTCGTGGCGCAGTGTGATAATCATAATCATCGCGCTCTAATGCCGCTCGCGAGACAGAGCCTCACGCTGTTCCGCGAGGCTTCGCTCCAGCACCCCCCCGCGTCCCAATAAAACTTCCTGGAGGAACGTGGCATTTCAAACCGCTGATTAGCCTCGCGTTTTAAGCTATCGAATAACCGTAATAAAACTAGCGCGCGTAACGTTTTCCGGAAAAAACCTCTGGGGAGGCGAGCGTGCTTTAATTAACAGACGGGTGGTCTGGCTGTCTTTGCAGGAGCATTCAGATGCGGCTTCTGTTCTCCGCTGGGAAAAATCCTCAGTTCGGATTGGGTTTTACAATAAAGCGCACTGCCACGGAAAACATAAAAAAGGTTATTTGCGTATTGATGAGAAGGAAAGGTAGAAAGACGGAGGAAACAAATGAGAGGAACAAAGGGAAGGAGGGTTAGTTCCGCTCCGCCTGAGCTCGGTCTGGGATGCAGTCGGAGCAGAGCCGGGTTCGGGGGATTTGGTGTGCGGGGCTGGGCGTGGCCGGCGGTGAGAACGTCCCTGCACGTGCTCCCGCGCTGAACGAAGAGGCCGCGGGGCACCCTGTCCAGGTTTTTGGGGTCTGGGTTTATGAGCTGGCTCGTGGTTGCCCCTGGCTGTTGAAATACCCCCCTGTAGTCATCAGTGGTAATAATGGCTGAAATGAGAGCCGAGGGCTGTGCTGGGGGTGATGTTGGGTGACGGTTGTGTGGTGACGTGTCATCAGTGTGCGCCTTGTTTGGCCCTGTGGGGGGCCCCACACAGGAACCTCTCCAAATGTCCTCCAAATGTAGGATCTAAATGTGTTTCCCCTGGGACCTGACCCACAGGAGCCAGATACACTCCCTGCCTCCGACTTTCTAAAGAATTCATTTTCCTTCTTGTGCAGAGAGGATTTCTCCTATTTTTGGGCTCCTGTAGCTATGGTAACCAAGGAAAAGTCTCACATTATCACTTCCCCCAAACCACAAAATTTTTGCGGAGAATTTGCAGAATTCCGGAATGATATGGGATGCTCTGGAATGACTGAGGGAGTTTGGGAATTTTGGGAACTCCTGAAGTGAGTTTTGTTTGCATGGCTAAAATATTCTGTATTGTTATCTTGCTGTGTATTAAGTTTGAACATTTTTTGAAAAGTACTTGTGAGATGACATAAATGAATAAGACGGGTATTTTGAGTGAATACTTGTGCATTTACTCCAGGTGAGCAGCAGTTAGCAGGTTTGACGGCCTTCACATTTCTGCGATGAAAGAGAACAGTCAAGCGACAAATTTGTTTGTTTTTGAGGACAGTTTTTCAAAGAATTTCAAACTTTTCTTCCTTATTTGCCGTGAGCAAACCGTCTGTTTACTTTAATGTTGTCACGTTTAATAAGCCATTTATAATTAATAAGCAGTTAGATTTTCATTTCACTGTTTTCTTTGACTGTGTAAACAGGACAGATTATTCAATCATTAAAACCAAACCAACTGGAAGAAGAGGTTCATTCTGGGGGCCTGAAACTCCAGAAGCAGTGCTCTTCAGTACTCATTTCTTGGCCAGGAGAAAGTGGGGAAAGCAATTAGAGTTCAGTAAACGGCTTTCAAAATGTAGTGATATAAATACACATGCTAACAGAGGTGGAAACTGGATTAAGTTTGCTTTTCTAATAGTCACCTCTTTATAATATTTAACTGTGAGGTATAAAGAGACTGCTCTTTATCAAATTTAAACGTGCCGAGAACTTTCATTTTCATTTGAAAATAACCAACCTCTCACTGTTTGGAACATAAACCATTATTAATGCTTAACAAAACATTAAGGGCAGCCTATTACTTCTAAAAAAATCGACATTGCAGATTTTTAGCCTGAGTTTAAATGTTTGTAAGTGTGGGATTAAGGAGGCCTTGGTTTGGCAGGCTGAGAAGCTGTGCACGGCAGTCTGCTCAGTACAGCTGTGGTGTTAAACGTGCTCCGCGCTGTGTCGTTGCTTTGCAAAGTATAATATAATACGATGTTCAGTGCATTTAAAAACTCATTAATGATTCACAACTATTACAATAAAAATAATGAAGAACAAGACTGAAGGAATGGACATTGAAGTCCAATTAAAGCGATGGGTGACCTGCTTGAGTCTGGCTTTGATTAGTATTTTCTCCTGTATGAGCTCTCATGGGTCACTACCCTCCAGAAAGGGCCTTTGTATAATTTAGGCAGAGGCCTTGCTGGCAGGCCTTAAACTAATGTGTCTAATTAAAACCTGATTCACCGGGAAAATCCATTATCAGCCCTGTGACGTTTGTGATTTATTAAATAGATATGCTCTTAATATACTCTTCGAGGCACTCATCAGTGAGCTCGCTTAAAAGAAAAAAGTCATGGTGCTGATGCCTAGTCAAGCTTATAATGTGTTTACGCCATCGCTTTCGGTCTCCGCGCATGATTTATGGTCTGCCCATAGAGCATATTCAAGCAAATGCTGTTTTACAGCTTATTAAAGTGTAATTCCTGTGTGTACAGTATTGAGAGCGAGAGCGAGAGAAAGAGCGAGAGAGAGGGTTTATGCCTTTGTGTAGAGTTTTACGAGTGAGAGAGTGTTTGTGTCTGTGTGTAGAGTTTTGTCAGTGAGTGATTGTTTGTTTCTGTATGTAGTTTTGTCTGTCAGTGAGTGACAGAGAGAGAGAGCTTTGGCAACACATATATTAAAATATGTTATGGCAATAAAACATTTTAATTGAATTGAGAGTGAAGTTGTGTTTGCGCCTGTGTATAGAGTTTTTTTAAAAAAAAATTTTTACGGAGTCTGAGAGAGGGAGAGAGAGGTTGTGTTCGTGCCTGTGCGTAGAGTTTTGTTAGTAAGAGAGAGAGGGAGAGAGAGGTTGTGTTCGTGCCTGTGTGTAGAGTTTTGTTAGTGAGAGAGAGAGGGAGAGAGAGGTTGTGTTCGTGCCTGTGTGTAGAGTTTTGTTAGTGAGAGAGAGAGGGAGAGAGAGGTTGTGTTCGTGCCTGTGTGTAGAGTTTTGTTAGTGAGAGAGAGAGGGAGAGAGAGGTTGTGTTCGTGCCTGTGTGTAGAGTTTTGTTAGTGAGTGAGAGGGAGAGAGGTTATGTGTACAGGATCATGTTTGATTTTTGGTTGGTGGTGCAATTTTTCTCTGCAGGTGTGCTCCTCTCTTCATCTGGCCCTTTGATTACCATAGAAACAGGTGGTCACCTGAGTCACTGTGGCACTCACACATGGGCATACACACACATACAAATGCACACACAGGCACACGTTAGGTAATGAGAACATGGAGGGCCAGTGTGCTCTGTGTGTTACAGCCAATTACCCCAGCTTAATTTGCCCAATTAGCCGATTAGTTGCATTTAATCTGACACTGATGAATTTCCCATAATGCATTGCAGTAACATATTTGAGAGCCATGTACTGTAGAGCAGTCTTCAGTGATGTCATGATGATGCACAAAAACACCCCTAAAAAACTCATGTGCACACACACATGCTGTCTCGCTCACACACACACTGTCTCACACACACACACACACACACACACACACACACAGTCTCTCTGCCTCTCTCTCTCACACACATAGGATCCTGTACTCACATCACATGCTGTTCCACACACATCACACACGGTCTCACACCCACATGTACAAAGACACAGCACACACTGTCTCTCTCTCACACAAACAGACACTCAGATACGCACGCACATCACAGACTGTCTCGCGCACCACACACTGTCTCTCACACATGCCACACACGCTGTCTCTCTCTCTTTCTCACAAACACACAGTCACACTGGGAGCTGTGATACTTGTCGGTCTGGGTGATTCCTCCTTCACTGTCAGTGTGAAATGTTCCTTTTCCTTCTGTTGGTTTCATCATGTACCTGTGAGAGCTGGGACCGTTTGTGCGTAACCTGTTCTGTGGCACGTCCACGTCCGGATTCGTCCCCATCCTGCGAGTGCTGCATCACCAAGCGTTTGATAGGACCATTGGTTTTTCTCTCATTTTTTGGGGGGAAAGTATAGCGCATGTGTAATTTTGTGGAGATAGATGAGAGGAAGGCTTGGGGGGGGGGGGGGTGGTAAGGGGGTTAGAGGATTGCTTCTCCTGTAGATGTTTAATTGAAAACAAAGCAAGCTGGGGCACAGCAGTAGCAGACTCCAGGGGACTGATCTCAGATCTGTCTGGTGGCTGTTTTTGCATACAGATGGACAGTGGACAGAGGAGCAGGAAACTCCTCAAACACGAAAGCCATCTCATAGCACCAGAACAGATGAGGAGGCCATTTTGCCTGTCCGCGCTCATGATTTACCAGCAGTATTGTGCAGGGATGTCCAAACTATGACCGAGGAAACTCAATCCACATAAAGGGTGGCAATTAAAAAAGGGTGGCAATTAAAATGTGATGCAAATGAGGAACAGACTAGCTCAAATGACCAGATCGGAGTGTATCCAGCACTGCGTGGAGTATGGTCATGTACACCCACAGCATCTGTCTCTACTGCATGACCCGACCAAACCCTTCTGCGCACAGTCAGCTCTGTGGTTAAAAAAAACAGGGTTCTCTCATGGTCCAGTGCATTTTTAAATATTTTTTTTTTTTGCTGTGATTCGGTTTGAAGTTGACGAGTTTTTCCCGTTCGCTTCTTAACGATCGGACCCGTGTGTCAGGAGCCACATCCGCCAGCCCGCTCCGCCACGTTCCCGCCGCTCGTTTGTGCCGTGTCAGAAAACGGCTGCGGCTTCACACTCAGCCTCCCGCTCGTTTTTTTTCTTTTCTTCTCTTTTTTTTTTTTTAACCGTCGTGTGTCTGGCTTGATTAGTGCCAGGCTCTTTGTGGTGGGGCCGATTTGTTCTCGATCTGTCAGGTTCGGGGGGGGGGGGGATTAAAATGAGTTTTTTTTAAACATGATGGGAGAGGGTAGGAAGCAAGCGGGTGGTGGAGCGAACGGGATAGAGGGGAGTTTGGTTGGAGGACGCTGACAGGAAGAACATTTATTTATGTATTTCTGTGTTTGTGTTCGCAGTAATTGGGTCAGGATTCATCTGAGAGAAGAAAGGTCTGACACATTTGTGTTACTGGCATGACACCCTGTCCTATCAGTCTTCTGTTTTATTTATTATGCAACATGACTGTGTATATAAAGCAATAAATAGTACAATGTACTGGTAGGTTTTATATATTTGGTTTCAGATGATGTAGTAGTGTTGGCTTAGTATGAGGCTGCCCTTCTGAGCTACCTATCTCAGCAGTGAGATATGGTTTTCTTCCAATTACTCAAGATGACATTAATGACATAACTTTAAGACTTGGTAATAATTTCAGAGGAAACTACCAGTAGTTTCATTAATATTATGTCCTGTGTGGAACACACGTGCACGCGCGCAAACGCATGCATGCACAGTGCAGAAGAAGTCTTCCTTTATGCTGTCTTTTTGTCCTTCCTGCTGGTGTGGTAAATATGTATGATACCACAGAGCTGTTTCTGCTCTGGTCCTGCCTGAGGTTATTCCACCATGCTAATGGGGAGAGGAGGGAGAGGTGCACTCACACACACACACACACACACACACACACACACACACACGTGCACTGAATACAAACATTCTTTGTACACACACACACTGAATACTCGTATTCTGTACACACACCACACGCGCACTGAATACGTACATTCTGCACACACACACACACACACACACACACACACACTCAATGCTCACACTGATCTTTCCTCTGAATATTTAATCCCCTCACACACCCTTGTTCTCTCCCCTCAGTGCAGTAATGCTTTTTGCCCGCGGCTCTTCTGCCTGCTCTTCCTAATGTGAAAACATGAGGGGGTGCGGTAGCGATGGAGGGGGGGGGGGTGTCTGGGAGAGACCTGCGCCCTCCCTTCACCTTCTTCAAAGGTAGGTTTTCCAAGGCGGCTGTTTCATCGACTCCCTCATTGATTCCACGCTCATGATTAAAGGCATACGATGCAGGAATGTGTAGCCTTGCTGTGAGTTCTGTTTACAGTCAAAGGAGTCTCCTTCTCCATCCTCAACTCCACCTGGTCACCTTTGAGTTCCTGACTGACGTGTGAATTAATTAGAAAGTACTGGTAAATTTCTGCCATCAATCCAGACCATGAACTGGACATGTACAAATAATTTGAAAACTGGACATTCCAGTTAAGACCAGACGTCTTTCAACCCTAGCTGGATAGCTAGAGGCAACGTTAATTATAGGCGCAACAGAAAACAAGCCAACCTCACAACGCTTTTCATCCCCTTGGTGAACTTCAGCTGATGCCACAGAGGAAATAGTTCTTGAACAAGCCCGGTCAGCTTGTCTTTTTGCTTCGCTGTATCTGAGCCATTACTGTAGTGAGCTAGCTGGCAACAAACACTCCACTGCTTTGTAGCCACATCCACCCCTCCCCACACAGAAAAGAGCACCACGCCCAGAACCGTCCCAGACACATTTTAGAATAACAATCACAGATAAAGGTGCATGAATTCAGCAAAATTGCATCAAGGCAGTTCGCCAGTATCATAGATACACCTTAGCACAGTTATTCTTTAATATTTTCAAGGTAAAAATCCTGCATAGTGTGCCGTTAACTTCACATCTTCATTTCCATCAAAAGTAAAACAAAACTTTCAAAAGATCATCAACCAAACAAAAATATTAACCGGATTCAACCAGCTGCAACTATCCGAACTCTATCCGCAGACAGTCTGAAGGAAGCCCAGTGATTACACTGAACTTCTTGTACCCCCATCACTCCTGCTTCTATCAGCGTGCCTCTCTGAAGTTCCACCGAGCAGGAAATACATTTACCCGAAATCTTTCATTCCCTCAGCCATATCCATCATAAACAAGTGACACGGAATCGGTTTGCACAAGACAAATGTGTGGCATTTGCACACCTCCTTTTTTTATAATGCATGCATGCCCACAGCTGTGTCTGTGGGGTTTTTTAGACGCCGCTTTTATGTCACGAGGCGATATAAAAGACAAATTTCTGTCTCATGTAAATGTGACGGCAATAAAGTTTTCTGCAACTGAATTTGAATTATAAGAGCCGGGATCATCTCCGTCACAGTTTCAAAGTTGGCATTGAGCCAGTTCCCATAAAAAGGAGAGTTGGGGGAGAGGGAAGACGACCCTGCTGATAACAGCACCCCCTGCTGGGAGGGGCTTTCATGGCTTCTCTGCTAGCCTGTTATATACTGTATCTGCACTCTCTCTGAAACTACATCCCTCTACTATCTTCATATACTCTTACCTACACACTCATCTCAACCACACCTTCTTGCTTGTATGTGATGTCACCACTCCTGTCATGCCATATCCATGTTCGAGGTCTTCACTTATACAAAAAGTTGTTCCTGACCAAAATTGGACCTGTGGATTTCCTACCTGAACCGAATGTGAATAAATTAATTGTCAAATAAGAGACCCCAAACCCAAACAGACCCAGGGATGAGGAGACATAGACCCAAACAGGACACATGCAAGGAAAGACCCGCTTTGGTCCCAGGTATTTGGTTTTTGGCGGACCCGTGAGGACCCCTAATCTGTATGGGCTCTGTGTGAAATGGTGGACCCTTGAGGGGGCCCACTCTGCCCAGCGAGTCGCGCACTCCGCTCATCTCCGGACCGGCGGTGCGCGTAATCTCCTGGCGCCGAGCCCGGTTTCGCTCCCGCCGAGTCCGCGGGCTGTTCCGCGTCTCTCTGCCCGTCTGAGCCAATTTCCCAGCATGCATCTGCTGTGTCTCGTGTGCCCGCTCGCACCGACTGCACTTTTCACAGTCTCGGTCAACAGACAGCAGTCACTGCAGCGCAACTCTGCTCCCCGTTCTCCTCTGAAAGACAGCCGTGTTTGGCAGGAAGACACCGCTCGTTAGTGTCTAAGTCACTCATTTCACTCAGCTTGTAGCTGGGAAAGGGCGCTCTGACAGAACCCTGAGTGGGAGAGTGAGTGTGTCAGAGCTGGTGGGGCACATGGTGGCCATGTCAGTAGAATTGTGCTTCTTTTCGTTGCTCTGTATGTTTAGGCCAAAAACACTGTATGCATTACATGCCTGCGCTTGCATCTCGAGGTTCACGGTGAAAAAAGTAATTACGACAGTGGCTTGTGCTGTCTGAATCAGCGGCCCATCATGCTGTCAGGTGAATGCATTACATTACATTCATTTAGCAGACACTCTTCTCAGTGACTTAGAGTGCCGAGGAACATCGGTGCATTCATCTGATTAATATGAGTAATAGTCAGACCTGGGTAACAACATTCTCAGACCAGTGAGTATATATTTAACACTAATGCGGATTAACCACGCTAAGTGAAATGCAAAGTAAAAACTCTGAATACATGTACGTTACATAGCGAGCCCTAAGAAGAAAAACCATCAGAAAACACCATAACCTGAACGAGCACGATAGTTGGGAGTGTTAGGGGGGTGGGGATGGGGAAGGAAACAATAGAAAAGGTCTGCTTCTGAAGATGGACACACAGCAAGTTAAGTTATTGTAGTGTGATGAATTGCATTCAGATGTTACATAAGGGATTCACAATGACACAAAGAACGAATGGCACTGTTACCAAATGCGGGCAGTCCAATGCGGGTGGTTTCAGGAGCTCTTCCTCTAGGTTCTGCGCCTGGCAGGGGCATGTCCCTGGCGTGGCCGTTTCCTGGCTCTGTCCGTACGCCTCTGAGACGCCCTTGAAAGGGTTCTGGTTGGTCGGTCTTTTGCCAGCACCGTTATTACTGAACTCAAATGTAGAGGGAACAGCTGCTGAATGTGGAGGAGACACGTATGTTTGTGTAGACATATATACATATATACATTATATATATAGTGACCTACAGTGTGCTCCATAATAGGGCCAGAAGCCATATTTTATCTTGACCCCCTTCCCCCCATTTCAAGGGGAACCATAATGTTGGGGACATATTAATGTTCTTTTTTGCATATCCTTGGCAAATAATGACTGCTTGAAATCTGTGACCCATAGACATCACCAGGTGCTGAGTATCTCCTCTAGTGATGCTCTGCCAGGCTGTCTGTAGCTCCTGCTTGTTTTGGGGGCTAGCTGCCTCAATTTTCTATTCAGCATATGAAATGCATGTTCAGTTGGATTCAGTTCAGGTGAATGATTTAGCCAGTCAAGAATGTTCCTGTTTTTGGCTTTGAAAAACTCCTTTGTCGCTTTAGCAGTATGTTTGGGATCATTGTATTGCTGTTTGGATGAAGTGCCACCCAGTTAGTTTGGAGGAATTTGCTTGAACTTGAGCAGATAAGCTGTGCCTGTCAACTTGACTTTCACTGGCACAACTCTTATCCTTCTGTTGACAAACTCCAATAACAGACTCCAAAGGCAATCAAAAACAAGAATCAAGACTAGATACTGAAAATTCTCTTATACCCACACTAAGGAAACTGTTGAACACACCTGACTGATCAGAAACACCTGTGAAGCCATTTGTCCAAAACATTATGGTTCTTGGAATGGGGGGCTAAGTATAAAAAGTGCTGTAATACTCCACATTGCGAAGTACAGAGCCAAATCAGAAAAAAATATCTTTGCCCCAAACATTATGGAGCTCCCTGTATATCTGTATAGTATAATATTATCCACTCAGGTCTCAACTACTGGAAAATCAACCCTGCCTGCCGCCCCAATAGTTTCAGTCAGCTTATCATAAAGACAATGGAGGTTCTAAGTATGAGCAACAACTCGTCACCGCTGACTGGCATAGTCCTCAATTATAGAATAGCAAATGGGGACTGGGTGATCAAGCACTATTCCAAACAAGAAGACTTGATTAACACCACAATAGCCTGTTTCCTAGATAGGTCTCTGGAAACTGGAGCATCAGACCCCCCATTGATCGGCAGGCTGATTGATTTAGGGAGGCCAGACACCGGCTTTGTTCAATCAAATCACATTATTTTGAATTTACATTTCTGTTTCCCGCCTCAGAAAGTCTGAAAAGTGTTATTTAAAGCCATTTGTTCCTGATAATGTTGTCCAGTTGACTCCACGAACCCTGTGAGGCAGTCATGCGTGAAAGCTTTGCTAGATCGCACCACTATCTCTGTCATTTCTGTGTATACTTTTCACAAACTTCTTCAACTCTTCATCAAGACTGGAACTGTGTTGTATTTTCTTACAGTAGCAATGTAGCCTAATCTGCTTTTCTGAAATGAGTCCCGCAAACAGAGACATGAGGATGCACAGTATCCAGTGTTTCCCGGGCAGCACTTGAATTTAATTATATCAATTTAGCAGAGGCTCTCATCCAGGGAGAATTCCAATGCAAGTGAACATGAGAAAATCCTTCTGAATCATGTGAGCAACGATGCGAGACTCGGCTAATGAGATTCACAGAGCTGAGAGTGTTAGCGCAACCTCAGTTTAGTTGCTCTTCTTTGTACTTTTTCAAGAGGTTGCAGATCTGCATTTTGAGGCATCCATGACTGCACATAGTGCTCTAAATGTGGTCTGACAAGTATGCTGTATGACCTCCTTTGATTTGTATTCAGTGTTTTACAGCGTGTTTACCACTTTGGCGCATAGCATCTGGGTCTGAGTAGACTTGGATCAGCTATTTCACCCAAGTGCCAGCTGGACCGTCAGAGCATGGTTAATGTGTTCCTGCACACAGCCTTCTTCACTGGATGCGCCCTCTAGTGTTTACTTTAGGGAACTACAGAAGCGCCGCATCTGGGATTCAATCCAATAACCATCTGGTGTTAACTCCTTGACCACTACAGGATCTCTCACCACTGTAACATAGCACATTGTTGGAAGATGGAGACTTTCTCTCTGCATGTTACAAGATTATTAATATACCTAGAAATGTTACAGATTCTCATTACAGGTGGTATAACCTTGTTTGGGAGAGGTTAATCAAACTTAATTGCATTTCTTTGGTCTGTGTGTCAGAATGCGGAACACTCTGCATGTGCACATTCCAAGCGCACTCTCTGGAGCGGAGCTGCTGACTCACCTCCAGCTGCAGGAGCAGGAAATAATTAAGATTATGCGTGTCCCCCCAATGAGACCCGTTCGGGGCAGGAGCCAAGCGGTGAGGTGAGGGGTGGCTTCGGGCGGACGGCTCTAAAGAGTTCATCCGCTGATAATTTGCGGTGTGCCTAATCTTCCCGGCGTCTCACGGGCGACCCTGCTCACGGGGGCCGATTCCTGCTCTGGCCGCCTTTCAGTCCGGATGGCGAATTCCAAAAGCGGGGGACAAAACCCGGGTGCTGTGAGCGGGGGGGGGGTGGCGGACTGGCACCGGTTTCGTTTTTCGAGCAGGTGATGCGGCGGATTCTGCGCGGGCCTGGCGGGCCCCGTTAAACAGCCGTGTTAATGAGCGTTCTCCTGACGGGGCTTAAATGAAACACCTGTCTGCTTCCTGCTGAGAATGATGTCCCGTGATTTACTTGGCTCTGTTCGATCCATCTGCACCATTTTGGCTCCGTGACACGTTGCTTTTGTATTCATTTGAAAGATGTTATGCTCCCTAACATCAGAGGAATTAGACGTGCGTCCTTTAAGTCAAGGACTTAGAGCTGTGGATCTGTACAATAAACACACATTAAACACATTAAAGCCTTCATCAAATTCTTCTTGGTGGACGATTTTCTGTGGGCCTTATTCTGTTTAGGCCCGGCTTCAGTGCGTGGATGGGCCCCCTGGTCTGGTTTAAAATCTGGGCCATGCCAGCGCTGAATGTGGCCTGCAGAGCAGCTTTTGGCTGTAGCATCATCCAAGGATGGGAGGGTTCAGTGGGCTGCGATGATAGCGTAGCATTGTGCACCAGTGACTCGCAAGTCCACCCGTTGAGCTGCATGCAAAGCATCTTCCATTGACTCTGCATGAGCCTCGTCCGTGAACTGTGAACTGAACCGATTAGCGCTTGTGAACTGTGGTGTGACGATTAGCACTTGTGAACTGTGGTGTGATGATTAGCGGTTGTGAACTGTGGTGTGACGGTTATCGGTTGTGAACTGTGGTGTGACGGTTAGCGCTTGTGAACTGTGGTGTGACGGTTAGCGCTTGTGAACTGTGGTGTGGCGGTTAGCGCTTGTGAACTGTGGTGTGGCGGTTAGCACTTGTGAACTGTGGTGTGACTGTTATCGCTTGTGAACTGTGGTGTGACGATTAGCGCTTGAACTGTGGTGTGACGGTTAGCGCTTGTGAACTGTGGTGTGATGGTTAGCAAGGGCTGACGTGCTTCAGAGGAGAATGCCGGCTTGTCTGTGCTCTTCTGCAATCAACTGCTGGAGGTTGCATCACATGAATAATATATTTCTATTGGGCATTCTAAAATTTGGATGAAAAAAGCTTTAAAATACAGTATGTATTGGCATTCTTAATGCATAGCCAGTGACCTGAATATTGTTCTGTCACAAGTGGGAAAGAAACTGGTACTTTGTGCAGGTGCATATCTGGACATAGTCACTATTTTTGAAGTATATGAATAAGGTTTTTTTTTTTTTTTTTACATCCTTCCACAGTAAAATGTCCAGAGTCAAATCAACTCTTACTGAGTACATATGGTTCTTCTGTATCCAGAGTTGAAATAACCCTGGGCATTTTTGCTGTGGCCAACCACATAATTGAAGGCGTCTCCTCTTGGTATCGAGCACAAAGGGATAATTAGAAATAAGAGAAGCATATGAAAACGCACATCTAGAAGTACGACCTTAATGAACGTCTTAAGAGAAGGGACCGTAAAGAGCGTCTTCAGGGAGGTGAAGAGCTTTCCTTTTCTCCATATGATCAGGTGGCCTTTCATCTTCACACAATAGGTGCCGTTCCATTCTAGCCAGCTATTGAGTCCACACTTAGCTTAATGGCTTTCAATTATCCCATCAACTTGTCCTTCTGTCAGCGCAATTAGCTCGACTGCGAGCGCAAAATGCCTGCGTCGCCGTGGCGATAGGCCGGTGTTCACAGAACACAGCAGAGGCTATGTTTCAGTCGGGGGAGGGGGGAGGGAGGGAGTGACACTGAGTGTGTGATTCTCAACTAATCTCAGCGAGTTCGTCACAGCGTGATCTGTAAAATGAGGAGTGTGTACCCGTAACGAGCTGGGGCTCGGTAGCTGTGTTTGCAGCCACGGTTCACTGACTCTTAACTGCTCCCCTTGTCTGATTGGCCTTCCTGTCCCTCTCTGAGGAGCTGAGATCCTGATTGAAGATTATCACTGAATGGGTGAAATCTCCAATCCAAGGCTGGCCTGACTCTTTTCTCAAGATGTGTCTTTAGCCAAAATGCTAAGGCTAATTGTTTCCTCTATCAACGCATTACCTGTTTGTTGCTGTGAGGTTGGAAGAGCAAGAGATATGGCTGTAGAGCATAAGTACAGATGGGAACCTTTCAATCCTACACGCCAGGTCCTGTCTACTGCAGCAGGGCAACTTGCACCCCCTGCCATTCGGGTGAATGGTTCTCGCTCGTCCCTACCACAGAGCTTCTCCACCCTAGGTCCCAAGTGGTGGAGCAAACTCCCTGTTCCTCTATGAACCACTCCCTCATTTCCCATCTTCTGCCGTGACCGGAAGACACATCTCTTCAGGCCATATCTGGACTTACTATCACCACTCTGCAGGGCACTCCCAATCTAGGATCACTCTTATCACTTATATACTTCCATTTTGTTCCTGTAGCACTTTCATGTTACACATGTACCTCCTGCACCACTCATGTTACATGTACCTCCATCCAGCACTTATATTGCACTTCCATCATTTTCTTTATATTGCAGCTTGTTTTCGTGCCTCCTAGTTTGACTTAACATTACTCTCTGACCTAGCCTATGCTTACTGTGTGAACTGGACTTAATGTGTTCATGGCTATGAATAACTGTTACATAATAATTGTGCCTTATTTGTACCAGTACCTCTCTGTACTCTCTGTGCCCTGTGTTCTGTAGTTGTTCCATTGACCTTTGGTATGCACTTATTGTACGTCGCTTTGGATAAAAGCGTCTGCCAAATAAATGTAATGTAATGCAGCCCCCAGGGTCTGACCACAGGCCTGTATGGGGGACCCAGCAGACCCTGAGTTCAGCTTTCAAAGGCCTTCACATAACAGGGCGTTTTTTGGCCCTCTTTTTCGAAACTGGAGAGAGATGAATATGAATGATTTTATGCATTTCTTGGATAACCAGTCTCGGCAGTACCGCTTTAAAGTGCGACTCTTTGTTTCTTTACTCTCAAAATGCCCACAGTTTTTAATTAAATCATTTTGGCATAAATATTTCATTTTTTCCTGGTGCCAGGAGCTCAATTTTGAGTTTGAAAAAGGTGCCGTTTATGTAGAGCTTTGTTTAAATGAAAGTGCCGGAAAGAAAGCAAGTAAAAGCTTTCAGTTTAGGAAGTGTGAGGTACAAGAACAGGGTGGCCAGGGGATATTGGACCTTTTTGCCCACTGCTGCATGCTGTGCTCACACTCACTTTGGGGAGCTTTCCAGTTTCCACCCGCATGCTTCCAAGCTCATCTTAAGCCAAGAAAGATTTTCATTCATTTATAAATAGCATGTTTTGTGCCTTTTTGCGAATATATCTGGACTCTTTGTGCAGGTGTGCTTGCAGGTTTGTGCCTTCAGATGCTAATGTGTCCTGGGAGATGCCAGGGATTGGAGCTGTGGATAGGGCTGCTTTTAATGCACAGGTGATCAGTGTCTTTGGCAGATGATTTAGCAGAGTTGGTTGATGCAGACAGGCAGGCCTGAGCCATTTTGGTGTGTGTGTGTGTGTGCGTGCATGCATAATGTGCTTATATACATGTGTTTATCTTCTGTTTGTGCATAGTTCTGTTGGGGGTTTGCTTGCGTGTCTGTGTGAGTCTGTGCCTCTGAGTGTGTGTTTATTCTTGTGAAAGAAAAAATTCTGCTACTCTTTGTAACAACTTGGCAGGCTAGTGCTAAGTATCACTCAGCAATGAGTTATTGAGGTACTACAATAATATTGCCTACTCTTCTTGGCTAGTTAACATCCTGCTTTGTGCAGATATCAAAATATTGCTAATGGTAATTTGCAACTTGTTTAATCAGGGTTGGCATCGGTATATAGATATAGCAGGATTAAAAAACTGGCTATAGAAAATAAGCATTTGGCAGACTTTGGTACCAAACCTTGGTAAGATACATTTGAAAAGCTATTTAGTAAAGCTGCTAGTAAAAATGTAATGACACTCCTGAAGGTCCCAATGTGTTTTCACTCAAAGATGTTGCTAACCAGAATGTACATCATATAGAAGAACAATTTTGTTCTGAATTTTATGGAAAAATTGTTTTTTTAAAAGGTCAGTCTGCTGGGTTTTACTTCTTTCCAAAGAGAAGATTAGAGAAAGAGAGAGAAAAATTTAAAAGGTGTAATTCTGGTCTGCTTAGTACTGCTGATTTGTCTAAGGCAATTGACCAACTGAAAGGGACCATTGGCTATGCCCCACCTAGGTCTTGAACCTGCAGCCTCTCAGAAGTGTGTGTATCTATGTCGACCATAGGTCGGGACAAAGAGCATGATGGAAATGACAAGATAAAATTATAGTACAGTGTCCGCAAGTTGTAGTCAGGTTGTTGCTGGATATCTGTTGATGGAATAATTTTAAGATGTGACAGTACACAGGCATTCAGTAAGACAATAATGTGGAGAACTAGCTGGGATGCTAGCTAGCTAGAGAGCTAGGCTGTCAATTTGTCAGTCGTGTATGAAAATGTGATGTCGTGTTCAAATTCATGAGTTTACTCAATTCCTCAAGGTAATCCAAAAAAATGTCTAACCTATCAATCCTATCTGATAAATATGCATGAGGAGGAATGTGTAGAATGGCCCTAGTGTCATATAAATTAGTTTTTCACAAAATAGATTTTTTGTCACGTTTTCTTTTTCATCAGCATGTTTCCTCCTAGGCATCGCTAATCAATCGTTCCAAAAGATACGATTTGTTTAGTCTCTCTGCGAAACAGCTTACTTGTGACAATGTTTAAAAAAAAAAAAATCCATCCATTCCCATTCAATCCAGAATACTTCTCGGTCTGCACATTCTTAATCACCCACCGAGCTGGCGCTCTCCGCCCACTCGGCCTCTCAGGCCGGCGAGTCGATAATTGAGTCTGCTCAGCAGGTCTGTGAACGCCAGCGGCAGGTGGAGGTGTTGGAGTGACAGAGCCCCTGATTCAGGTGGCCGGTGGACCTGAGCCACAGACGCCGAATCTCTGGCTGCTTGTCTCCTCCGAGTCAGGGGCTGTGAAACAGCCCTCCCTGGAGGCACGGTGCTTACACCATATACTGTTTGTTTATTTATATATTTATCCCAGCCAATTACCCGGGCTTAATTCCGTCTGTTTACTTAATTAGCTGTGTGCTCTTAGACTGAAGCAATTCCCCAAAATTGCACCGGTAAAATAAATCGTTCAAGGAACACTTTCCTCCTGGTTCTTTATTATATTTATAAACGCGTAAAGAAGGACGAGCCAGACCGGTTAAATGACTGGGGCCTATCAAGTTGTAAAGATCGGGGGCCGGAGCCACTTTTTTTCTGCCACTTTTGATTGCCCTGACCGCCAATCAGAAAGCTGGTTTACATAGTAACTGTTGCTAACCACCATTGACTCTGTCAAGCTTTCACTTTAAATCAGGGGCTTCGGAAACTGTGGTGTAATAAGAAGTGGCACTTTGGAGGAGAGCCCATGCTGGTCCGCATTCCTCCAGACTGATGGCAAAGCTTGCGATTGAGTGTTGCGACGTAAACGAGATTAGGCATTCAAAACTGAGAAGATAATGTGGAAAAAGACAATTTTTTTATTTTGTCAATTCATGTATTGTTTAAACATTCTACAGAATAAACATGTAGGAAACTGACGTAGTTTGTTGTGTGGCCTCTGTGTACACAGACATATATAGGTATTGTGAAATTTTCAGTGAATCTGGTTACATAATATACCATTTGAAAGAGTTAAAACTCTCTATTAACTAAAATTAAATACCAATGTTTTAGCCATGGTTCCTTATTTTGTAATGTAGGGAGGCAAAACAGGCTTAGGGTCCTTACTTTCTATGTGTTTTGGAAATACACAGACAACACAAATCAAGGTAGCCTGTTTCCTTACCTTGGCAAGGGTCCAGAAAACAAAATCCATGGTAGTTTTCAGTCCCAAAAACGTGCTAAATCAGAGAAACATTGACAGAATGTTTACTAAGCAATTTTTTTTTCTGATTATTAATTATTTATCATTATGGTCCATTTCGCTGTTGCTTACACACTGAGTACTGTGTACATACAACATGTTACTGTCTGAACACAGTATATATATAAAATCTAAATATATATGGATATATTTATATATACTACAGAACACAGATATGTGTTTGTATTAATTGTTTCATGTTTTGTTAGTGTTGAAAAAATGCATTTGTTTACAATCAAATAGGATGTAAGGTTTGCTTTTGCACTAGGGATTCGGTTGCCATGGCTAACTGGTGGGATACTGTTCTCTTGGAAATACCCAGAGGGGCATGGATTTTGCTTTACCATTCTAAATCCAGCCATCTTTACAGTCTAAAGAGGAGGATGTTTCATCAATAGCCAATATTTCTCTCTGTTAGAGGAGAAAGGTCTGGCTCGAGGAAGGTTCACCAGGAATTAGACCGTAAGCTCTGTTCTAATTGGCTCCAGTTACTCGCATCAGTTATTTTCTCAGACTGATCTGAGGTCAGCCTTTGCAGTGAAACTGTGGTCTTGTCCTGGTAGAAGGGCAGTGCAGCCATCCCACTGTACTCCGGGATAGTAATGGGTCGAAGTGCGTATGCTGATTATGAGAACTCTGTGAGGAACATCAGCTTGGCTTTTGTTATGTGGTGGCTACGAGCATCCTCCCTGAGTTTGAGTATCATGGCAAAAAAAAAAAACACACCTAACCCAGAGTGTGCACTCGCGCCTGCACGGGGAAGCCAGGTGAGGGTCAGCAGGCTTTTGAAGGAGCAGAGGGAACAAAGTGTGCGTGAAACAGAGAGATGGAGCGATACGGAGTAAGACAAGGGGAGCGAGTAAGAGAGCAGGCCACCCTGACAGATCAGATGAACGACGCGGCAGAGTATTAGAACACGGAATCTTTCAAAGGGCACAGGTCGAAACAGAAAAAAAGTGCTGACAATAAGAGACCTTGTTCAGGCATTAACACTTAGATGAGTATTTGTTAATTAATGGGCTTTTGTGCCCAGAGAGAGGAGACTGATATGATTCAGACTGTGCTGCTGCACAGTGATACAGTCTGTCGGGTCAGAGAACGGTCAGCGATATGCACTGGTCACGCTAGCCAATGGGAATGCTGCATCTTTAGAACGCGGGACATTTAAAAACATTAAAAACATGTTTTGATAAAAATGACTATTTTGCCATAATATGCTGACTCGCATAATAGTACAATAAATATATCATTCATAATTTTATTATGGCATAAAATAAGCGGAATGAAATAAGCTACGAATAATGTTTTGGTGCTCTAATCAAAAACAGACTAATATTTAAAAACCCTAGGAGTGATTTCTGTTTTAATTTGCTCATGTTGAGCAAGCTAACTAGAGCGTGACATTTCGTTTTCGACTTAACATTCAAATTAAGCACGTTCTCTTTGATTCTTGCAGTGCTACCAATGGCTGTGCAAATAAACAACACAATAAACAACACAAATGTTAGACACCGAAAGTCGATTGGCTCAAAGAAACAGGAGTAATGGTTTTGTTGTGGTTCAAGTCTGGGAAATCACCCGCTGTAATCCTAAAAGACCTCAGAATATTTCTGATGTGCATTTTTTCTTTGCATTTTGTCTTTATTTTTCTGCATAAAAAACTCTGAATCCTGCTTTGACCCGACCCCCTATGATATGAAGCAGTGCAGATGTGGGAAATCTGTTCTGGAACATAAAGACCATTAATTTCATCTTGGTGAACTTCCATAGCTTAATTTGCAATGTAACCTTCATATATGCTATAATACCACTACTACTACTAATAATGATAATATTACCCATATAAGTCCGGTGTATTTGGCAATATTTACTGAGGAGTTTCTGTTTGAGCACCCTGCACGTGGGTGCAGTAATGGTCTACAGTGTATTTGGCAAATGGCATATATATATATACGTAGTAAAGACAGCTGTAGGGACAGAGATGTGAGACTCATGAAAGCGGGAGAGTCGATCGCCCTTCACATTTCCTGCCAGCCCGCCGTCATTTTCTTTCCATTAAACTTGAAAGCGCTTCAGCGGGAACCTGGCTGCATCTCAGCAGGCTGCTTCTGTACCGCCAAGATTGACTGGCTGATGAGGTCACTGGGCCATTGTATGTGGGCTTCTTAGAAAAAAGAGAGAGAGAGAACCGGGGAGAAAAAGAAGGCAGTTTGATTCAAGACAAGCCAGTCACATCTCCACGCTATTAATAGCCGGAGGAAAAATGACAGATTAATCTTCCCTCTTGTAAATGAACGTCATAAATGCAACACTTAAACAGCAATTAAAATGGCACAAGATTGACTGGTAATGAGCTGGGAAACCGCTAATCAGAGTAGGACAGTGAAGGCGTCGGATAGCCGGAGTGCTCTGTTGATCAGCGACTGTCGCTCCCCGCGTGGGCCAGCCCCCCAAAGAGGCATCTTTGTCTGTATCTCATGTCTTGCGGAACCTCAGCGCCGAACCGCCCAGTTGGTATCGCAACACCCCATTATCTTCCGGCCTTAGAGTGGAGCGCCATTATAAAGACAAATACGTTGTTGTTGCATACATTCGTCCGCTGTCAGCGCGTTTGACGAGGAGACCGAGCTACGGAGTCACGCTGTCAGAATCAGAAGAGACAGGCAAGGGGGTGGACCAAATGATTTTTACAGTGCTGTACAGGAGCAAAATGGCTTTTTAAAAACCGGGGTGAACTGGACCTTTTCAAATATTCATTACTTGATCTTTAATTATTCAGCCCTATTCCCTCCAGAATAGAACATGTTGCTCTTCCGATAAATTGCCGCCCACCTTAGCTGACAGTTCGACTCGTGGGACTCAGTCGCTCGTTTGGGTGGGGCGCGGAGATGTGACCTTGGAAACGGGCTTCTGGGGAAGGACGTGGCGATTAGACAGACACCGGCAGTGGGAATCACACTTCACTCCACCCTGTCACACGGGAAGGAACTATATTACGTAGCTAAACACGGTAAATCTCTGAAAGGCTGCACGAGTCAGTGGTTGGGGGAGCTGGGTGTGTAAGTATGGTGGCTGCAGGTTCAAATCTTGGCTATGGCATGACTTCTGTGCCCTCATTTAAGATGCCATACTTTGGCTTTACCTGAGACATGCAGGATGTAAGGAGAGCAAATGGTCTGGTGACATGACTAATGAAAATAACAGCCTTCACTCCCTCAGATAATCTGACCATCTGTAATGAGGCAGAGCAGGCTGACTGAGCTGAAAATAGTTGTTCCTGCAGGGCCAGGAGGGTCATTCACATCAAGCGAAATTAAACGCCAACCCACTCCGCCGTCCTTGTGTGGGGACGGGCTGATATTCAAAATGAGGGTCTGGTTTCAGCCAGAAAAACAGAGAAGCAGAAGGTGCTCCCCCCACACCCCTTAGCCCACTGAACTCTGTACTGTGTGTGTGCGAGCGAAAATATATTTAGAACAACTACTGGTTTAGCACTTGCTTAACATCCTGAAGGTTTTTTTGTTCAAGTCCCTTACTGCACATAATAATAATAATAATAATGATGGTAGCAATCATAATAATAATAATAATAATAAATAATCATCATCACCATTTTAAACTAAAAATCCATACCATAACCTGATTGGCTGCAGTTCCTTTAACCGCTCTCCCTGTATGTCTAATGATGATCATCATCATTGTAGTATAATTTCAGGTGGCACCACAAGACACATCTTGGCCTTTCATAAATATAACGCAAGGAGTGACTTGCTAATCCAGTGTTCTCTGGGGTATAGCGGTGTTCTTCCTATATCACGCTGGTTCTGCCTGGGGCCTTCACTCCATTTCTTTATTTTCCTAAGTAAAGGGGCTTCATTTAGCACAGCAGCTACATTTAACCTGAATTTTGTGGCTTGAATTTGACTGAAGCATTTTTACAAAGGACATATTATGGGATGCTGTGCAATAACTGGACAAATGTAGCTTATACTGAAAACTGAACATACGCAAAGGATTACTTTACACTACAGTACAGGCATTTACCAGACGCTCTTATCCAGAGCGATTTAGGCAGAAATCGCATAAATCCAGGTTAAGATTAACAAAAACCCAAGAGGTTGGAGGTAAATACTCAGAATCCACAAATGTGAACATGTAGAATCAGCTGTTAGTAGAAAATACATGAGGATTGCGCATTGAAAAAGCACAATAAGTACAATTTGGAAAAATAAGATTATAATGCAAAAATATATAATAACAAAAAACAATGAAATAAAAGTACAATCAATAGTAATTAATCACGGCCGTAATAGTGAAGTCATTGGCAGAAGTGCTATAAAGTGTTGAGATGAGCCATGGTATGATTTATACTTCATGCAGGTGAGTCTTCAATCTGTGGCTGAAGGTGGGTGTCTCTGCTGTTCTGACTGATGTGTAGAGGTCATTCCATTACTGGGGGCCAGGACAGACAGCAGGCATGACCTGGAAATGCAGACATATGGAGGGGGAAGAGCCAGGTGTGCTGAGATTGCAGAACAGAGGGGTCTAGCGGGTCTGTAAGGTTTAATGATCTTGTGATAGTAGGCCAGTGCAGTCTCCTTGGCAACATGGTAGGCTAGCACCAAGGTTTTGAATTGATGCAGCTTGCCAGTGGAGGGAAGTGAGAAGGGTAACGATGTGAGAATGCTTTGGGAGGTTGTAAATCTGGCAAGATGAATTATTTTGGATGAACTGGAGGGCCCTGATGGCAGAAGCAGGGAGGCCAGCAAGAAGAGAGTTGCAATAGTCCAGTTGGGACAGCACCAGCTCATGCTCACCATGGCAATGTTCTCAGTGTGAGTCCATCTGCCGTCCAACACCACTCTGAGGTTCCTGGCAGTGGAGGAAGCGAAGAAAGTGGTATCACCCAGGGTGATGCAGAAGTCAGATGAAGGAAAGGATGTGGCAGGAAAGTTGAGCATCTCAGGCTTTGCAGGGTTGAGCTTTCGATGGTGCATTTCCATTCAGCTTTGGCTGTCATTCATACAAGCCGACATCCATGCCTGGTGACCCACGTCAGTTGGGGGAAAGGAAAGAAAGAGTTGAGTGTCATCAGCACAGCAATGATATGACAACCCAGGGACAGAGAACACAGGTCTGAGAGATCTGGTGTAGAGAGAGGAGGGGACTAAAAACAGAACCTTGGGGGACCCCTGTGAAGATATTGCAGGGAGTTGAAATGGCACCACCCCAGGTGACCTGGTAGGAACCACCAGTGAGATAGGATGCAAAACACATGTGCTGAACATCCCCTTTTCAGCAAGGAAAGATGGGAGGATTCAATGTTTGATGGTGTCAAAGGCTGCGGGTCGAGGAGGATGAGGGCAGAGTTGAGGCAAAGTGCAAAGTTCTTCGCTGAAAGAGAGGTGTGCCCTCTCTGAGTAGGCAGGTCTGAACCCTGACTGATGTGAGTTCAGCACGTTATATCTGAGAGGAAAGTAGAGAGTTGGTTACAGACAGCTTGTTCAAGAGTTTTAGACAGAAATTGGAGCAGAAAGACAGGTCTGTAGTTAATGATAGTGGTGGGGTCAAGCATAGGTTTCTGTGCGTGATGCATATATATTCTGACGTCTCTGATGAGCTACCAGGCCAACTGTACAGTGGCTGGGATGGGGGCATTTGGGGGTCCATGGACTCAAGGAGGAAAGTCCACTTAAATTTACCCCTAAGCAACTTTACAGTTATCATGTATCTTGCGTTTGACCACAAACCCCATATCAGGCACTGTAAAGCTGGCAGATCATCAAAAATGTCTGTATCTGAAATTTGCTTCATTGCACAGAGAAACTGGGCCAACCATAAACATACAGTAAAACTGAACCAGGAAGTTAACTATTCCTTTAAAGTTCAGGGCATGAGCATGCATCACTCCCACGTATAAAATGCATTGTTTTAGAAGCTCTGACCAGCAGGGGGCAATTCAGTACCTCACGTGTTTTTCATTTACCATTAAGAATTTAAATTTGGCGCAAGAAACATTTTTTCCTTAACAGTGAGCATATTTATACTTGGATAATTATGGCCAACATTGTTTTCCCTGTTTTCATTCAAACATGTCAACTAATTTACTGAGCGACTGCAGCAGGACTGTACTGAAATGCATGCACAATGCCTTTTGTTCATTGTTCTTTACTTACTGAAGTATTAGTTGTATTAGGATTATAATGGAATGTGTTGCTGTCCTAGTTTCCCTATCCTCAGCTGATACCAAACATAACCATATATGGGTGTAGCCTGTGGTCTTCTCTCGCAGTGGGTTTAAAACACAGGACTGGTGGAGTGGCAGGATAATGGGTGAGCAGAGTAAAGTAAGCATTGGCAATAAGTAAAAAGTAAGTTAGCCTCCATGTCGGTGGAGCACACGCTCAGTTGTAACCCATCCCAAGGTTCAGATTAAAATGGAAGCTTTTACAAAACCATAACTCAAAATTTTAACTTTTTAACTTTTACCACTGGATTTATTTATGCGGAACTAGCTCAGCTGTTCCAGTGCCTTTGAGAGGGATGTGTCTTGATGGTTCAACACCATATTCCAATAATAACCTAATTACTACTGCTATTAATTGTTATCTGATTTAGTTCATGGTTATTATTTTCCTCACTAAATGAACTGTGCGGCACGATGGCGTGTCCTTTAAAAATAACGGCGCTTGCTTTTCCGTGAGAACCACGGCAGAAGCAGGACGTGCTCGGCTCTGCGATTTCTATTGAAATGCGATTACAGAGTGGAGAAATCAATATTCCGGTTTATTCAAAGAGCCATCCTGCTTCAACAGCAAGGCTTTGCAGACGCTGTAATTATATATAGCCAAGCTCTTCAGACCTCATTTCCTGCGTAGGACTTCAATAGATATTCTGTGTGTTTGTGTGTGTTTTTACTGGCAGTTTATTAGTTTTTAGTGTCCTCTGTCTAGTGTTCTTGCCTGTGTCTTTATCCTATGCTCTACTGCAGCACAAGTGCTGTGCTTTCTCTATTTCTGGAGTGGAAAAATGCACATTTTCCATCTGTGAAATAATGAGGGCATGCCAAGTTATTGTTTCTCTGGGTGTTAAGATCAAGCAAGTGTGTGAGTACCAATTTGTGTGTGCTACGCGTGCGTGTGTGTGTGTGTGTGTGTGTGTGTGTGTGTGTGTGTGTCAGATTGCAAATTTCATCATTTTTATGGACAATACAGAAGACAGTAAGGTCAAAATTAAATTTGACATGAGGGCATCAAGTTCTATCAGCCCTTGATTTATTACATGAAACAAAAATATGGCAGGGACTGGTAAGTTTGCGGATTTTATATGGATGGCTGTATACTTATAGACATATTTATACTATACATGTATGTTTATACTAATGCTCACTAACTAACACTTCCCAATAGCTAAACTAATCACTGAAGAAGTGCTTGTCCTTTTCTGAGTAAACACTTTGCACCTTGTCACAGTGCTAATCTCATTCAGACAATGAACAGCACAAGTGAAAGGAACAAAAAACTGTAAAACTCTTCTTTTTTAACCAGGACTGTTCAAATTTACCATAAAATAAAAACAACAGGTACTGTTCTCTGATTGTATGTGAACAGCTGCATATTTATAGAAATACTTACCCTAATATTTAAACTTGGTAGTTATATTGGCTTTCACAGTTAGCTCGTTAGCTAATGCATATCTGTAGTTAAACCGATCAGTGAAGAAATGCTTGTCTCTGAGCAAACACCTGTTTTTCAACACTACTAAATATAGTTATGTAGCTGCATATTAAAAACACTGCTTGCCTCAAGGCCTGCTTTCATGGACGCTCTCCTGTTAGATCAGGCAGCTATGAAGAGCAGGCATGTGGCGGATGTGAACGCGCGAAAAGCGTTGCGCGAAAGCCCGCTACCGAGGAGCGAGGCTGCCACCCTGGCGATGGAAATCTCACAGGAAAGTGCTGATGAACAGTGCCACTCTGATTTACAGTATATAAAAAAGGAACCACGAGAGAATTGTTTCTATGAGCATTGAAGGGGAACTTTTTTCCCCCTCCTCCAGAGGGCACTAGACTCGTGGATTATATGGCGAGGCACAAATGGTCCCTACAGGTAGTAGTTATTTTTAAAAGGGCAATAAGGCCAAAATGCAGGGCTTCCACTGCAATGAACACTGTGTAGATTCAGCCTGGTTGCACACGTTTGTCTGTGTGTGTGTGTGTGTGTGTGTGTGTGTGTGTATGGGTATAGACTCACTGCTCATCCAGGATAGCCTCTCACCACAATTGGTCATATAACTGTGGAGGGGGTTGCCAGGTAGGGGGCTGGTGTGTCTGCTGACAACTGTTCCTGTGATTTACACTTCCTTAAATTAACTGGCACATTTTGTTACTCAGCTCTACAGAATAATACATGTAATGTCCCAAAATGCACTGTGGTAAGACATCTACTTGAGGGCACAGGTGTCCAAAGCTCGAACAGGAGGGTTGGAGGAGGAGTTGGGGAAAAAAAGCGAATAGAATATGAAACAATTGCTGGCTCTTTCAGAGCTGAACTGATCCGCCCTCTGAGTGTTTGGCAATGGGAGTGATCTGATTGGCCAAAAAAAAGACAAGGGTTTTGCAAGATGTTGCCCGATTGGGAGAGCTACCCTTCAATCAGGTGGTATAAATGACCTGCCAAGAGCGCCTTGCATGTACTCACCTGTGCTGCGCCTGATTGGTCACACCGCCCTTCTGGCGGTCAGACTTTCGTGGTGAACGTGCGTACAGCTCTTTTCAGTCGGGCATTCTGGGAGCGGCACGACCCGCTCCGTTTTCAGAGGGAGCTCCGCGAAAAAAGCCAGAGACCCGATCTGTGTAGTAGTTACCATGGTGATGGAAAGACTGCATCTTATTTTTGTTTTTTTAGAATTTTATTCTTTTTTTTTTTCCTTTTTTCCTTTTGTCTGCCTGACAGCGAGTCTCTCCCACCGTGAGGGGGAGGGGCTGAGAGTGCCCCAGGTGCTCTTGCTCTTTAGCGTCGCTTCCTGTCTGACTGACTGACTGAGTGGGTGGGCGGGAGAGCTTGGCGGAGGCCATTTACCCAGGTAACAATGGAGAGAGAAGCGTGCGACTGGGCGGGCGTGGTGACGTGGCCTACCCATTCATCAGGCGCTTATAGGCCCAGAAATATCCCGGCGCACCGTATGTTCTTATCTGAAAAGCAGCTGCTATTATTTGAGCCCTCTTTGGTCCACTATTTCAGCCCACCACCCGAGAACTCTGTAAGTCTCTCAGCATAAGAGCATCAGCCTAGAATGTAAATGTAGATGTAAGAACAGCGTGTACAGTTTCTTAGAGTCCCCTTTCAAAGCTTTAATTCTGAAGCCTTCTAAGATTAAAATGTAGCTTTTCCCTTAATTCCCAGTCATACTTTTCACAAAGGGCATAGACCTAAAGCCCTTATCAGGTCTGTATGACACATTCATTTCTACAGTATTACAGTTTTTGGTCAAAAGATTGACCCTTGGTTAAGTGGCATATGTCTTATGCCAGATATGAAATGAGTTCTTTACATGACATGTTTCATGGTAGAGAATAAGTAATTAAGGTGCTGTATGTGCTTCACAAGGGCTTTTGATCAGGGTGCTTCTGTGTAATGTGTGACCCAACATGGAGGGCCCTGTTAAGTGTGCAGTATGCATACTGTGAAGATGAACTTTGGCTAGTTCATATGAACGGAATGACGCCTATGAAATGATGCCTTTGTGGAGACGTGAAACTCCGCATTGGCCGAACTAGCGACGGTGTTTGCACATCGAAATCAATGCGAGACCGTCTGCAATTGGTCTAAAGTATCACATGGGTGGCTGCATGCTCCCCATCGCATCTCCTTGTATGGTTGAAAATATATTCATACCATCTTCTCTTTTTCTTCATTTGCAGCACTGAGTAAACTAAAGTGAATTTGAAATCGTCCTCTGTCAACGTTTCTGCTCCCTCAACGCAGCCATCGTTGTTTTCTGTGTCTGGCGTGACAAATGTTGTCACTTCCGTGTTTCCTGTAGTTACCACAACCGCGAAATCTGAATTTGTGCTCTCACTGGCGTGGAGTGTCACCATAAAGAACAGATCAAAGCTGCCATGAGCATACACACGTTTGTATGTGGCGCTGTGTTCGGCTGGGGTTCGATTCCAGCCGAGTTCACCTCATTTTCAAGTGCACCGCTGCTCAGTGAACTCATTAAAGGCAAAAAATCTTTCGGTTTTCAGAATATCTTACAGGAGTTTGGAAAGATAGCCCTGTTTGGAATATAGAAACCTGTTTTGCAGGTGTAGGATTGCATGCAGACAGTGAGAGAGTTGTGTGTGTGCTGTGGTGGCCCTGAGGACGTATTGCTGCAGTCTGGATTCAGGCCATCGCTCTCTCTCTCTCTCAAAGTGACTTTGGCCTAACAGGAAGAGAGTGGGACACTCCGGTCCTGCATCCAAGAAAGATAGTGCCCAGAATGACAAGATAGATACAGCGTCCTCAAAAAGTTTGGGAACGGCAAGTATATATTTATATATGCTCTATATTTAAGGCATTTGGATTTGAGATCAAACAATAAGACAAATGTGCATAAAATCGACTGTTTTTTCATTGCGACAGGTATAGCAAAAATAGCACATTTCACCATTCCCATGCTTTTGGAGGGCTCTGCATGTTATGATTTGAGTGGATGGAGAATTTTATGTTCCCCATATCGGCAAGAGATTTGCCTATTCACTGACCCAATCAAAAGCTTTAGTACTCTCCAGGGCACAACACTGATTGGTTTGAGTCAGTGAGTCACTGATAGCAGGCGATAGCGACGCCCATTTTTGGACGTCATGGAGACTCACTGCGGAGTGCACTCTGACACATCAGCGCTGCTAGAAACTGCATCTATAATAACTCCCTCAATCAAAACTCCACTAATCTAGACACACAAGTTGTGGCACTTCAGACAGAGCCACTTTTACCCATTTTTATTTCAGTCCCGTTCTCTGGATATTTCGGTGAACTTCCTTTGCCATGGTGCAGCAGCCAGGATGTTTTTTGAGTCTCTCTTTCCTGTTCCTCTCTCTCTCTACCCCCTAGCAGAATAAATAAAGCACAGGGGAACCCCTCTCTGCGAGCCTAACCAGCCACAGACGCACGTGTAGAGCGACCGATAAGCATCGGCAAACCGAATGCTCCCATCCAACAGCGGCCCGTAGAGATCGCGTGTAAAATGCTGGATCCGCGTCTGCCGCTAGAAGGCAAACAGGTGAGAGTGGGTGAGAGCAGGGACAGTGGTGTTATGAGTAAAAGCCTGGGAGTCTTCACCCAGAGCCTCGGCTGCCAGATCTCGCGCTGCTGAACCCCCCCTCCCCCGGGGAAGTCTCGTTCTCCACAAACGCAGGAGACGGCGCAGTGCAAACACGTTTTATTGACATTAATTAGGCAACAAATCATCCAATTACTCACACAGCTGTTTCACTCTGTCACCGTCTGGGAACTCCTGCCCCGGGAGACATGGGAATTGGGTTCAGCACTCTCTGGGGTAATCTCCCCACTTCCCCCCTGCTCACATGCATGCGCACACACGCGCACACACGCACACACGCACAGACTCTCACATGCACGTACACACACACACACACACACACACACACACACACATATACACACACGCACGCACGCACACACACACACACAGACTCACACATGCACGCACGCACGCACACACACACACACACACATACACACATGCATGCACACACACACACACACACAGGCGCACGCATGCAAATAGACACACACACGCATGCACGTATATATACACACATACGCATGCACACACACACACACACAGACTCACGCACGCACATACATGCATGCACGCACAGACGTGTTAACACATACACACACACACACATTCAGTTACTCATTTGTACATAAACACACTCGCACACACTACACACTAAACCGGGAGCATGGCGCATGGAGAGGGCTCCAGTTAGAGGTGCTCAAGGTAACACTGGATGTTCATTGGTGCTTTTCACCAGGGCTACAATCGAGAGCGAGAGCCTTCTGTTCCTGCTGCTCCTTCGTCTCTCTCTTCACTTCCCCTCTTTGGAGAAATGCGTAAATGTTTCAAGCCGACTGATTAGAACAAAGCTGGGAGATCTTCAGAGACGTGAAGGCATTGAGATGCTGCTTCTCGTTGCCTGCAGCCTCATTAGCAGAAGAGGCTCAGAGGAAGGTCAGACGGAGGGTTCTCACCTCTCCCCTGTCCGTTTGTGTGCTTCGCTGACTCGCTGTACACTGGGCCTTCTCATTTGCAGTGACACCACAGAACAGGAGGGGAACGGCCGGGATGGTGCTGCAAGCAGGGATGGATCTGGAAATGATTTGTGTAGGGATTAAGATAAGAGAAAGGGGTCACTTGCACGTGCATGTATGCATATACGCACACGCACACCCCACCTCTAGGTCTCCCCTACACACGTGCATGCATGCATGCTTGCATATACACACATACACACCCCACATGTAGGGACCCCCTGCACATGCCAATACCCAAGAAAGCTTTTCCCTATTACAACCCCATAAACCCCCCCTTCCCCCTGATTGCATGTAAGCTGTATGAGATGATTAGGTTGCCAGGTTTGTGACAATTCACCCGGGACCCTAGGGTTTAGCACCCTATCTCTTCTGAAAAGAGGCGAGCTTCAGCGTGTCAGGGCTGCCGGCGCAGTGGTAATCACATATGAGAGCGGTGAGAGCGCTGTTACGTAAAATAATGCCAGCCTCTCCAGCACGCTTCAAAAAGAAAAATGAAAAGCTGACACGCTACGCTCTTGTGAGAGGAGTAATGAGACTGTTTTCATTCTCTTCCTCTTTGAAGGGAAGAGGGGCAGCCAGGGTTTTGAAGTCCTCTGCTGTCTCCAGTCCCCGGAGTAAGCAGCCCGGGGTTTGTGCTAATTATGCTCTTGCATTGGAGACGCGGGAGAGGGGAGGGGTTTCTAAGCAGGGGGCGGGGTTTCTGTCAATCCAGGCTGAGAAAAGCGTGTCACCCTGTCCCAGATCCCTGCTGGTAAAAACAGGGCCTGTTTTCACATAGACCACACTCATCAGGACCCATATGGTCTGAGGGAGAGAGAGAAAGAGAGGGGGGCTGGCAGTGTATTGTAATGGTTAAGGAACTGGCCTTGTAACCTAAAGGCTGCAGGTTTGATTCCCAGGTAGGATGCTGTCATTATACTCTTGAGTAAGGTACTTAACCTGCATTGCTTCAGTTTATATCCAGCTCTATAAATGCTGTGCACTTTGCATTCTGTATCTATAAATACAGAATACAGAAAGCCATCCTGGATAAGAGCGCCTGCCAACTGCCTCTAATGTAAAAGGAGACATGCATGTTAGGTGCACTCCTGCAGTTGCCCTTGACCAAGGCACTGGCCTCAGAACTGGAGTTGGTCCCCGGGCACTGCACTGTGGCTGCCCACTGCTCCTAAGTAACTAGGATGGGTCAAAATGCAGAGGACAAATTACCCCACGGGGTTCAATAAAGTATATCTGATAAGGAGAGAGAGACAGAGGCGTGGACTGAAAGAGGAGGAGCGTAAACGTGAAGCGTCGTCTCGGTCTGAACCCCGCTGGCGCGTGTCGGTGGTGGATCGGGCCGCGCTCCGACGGCGAGGAGAGCCGTCTCTGGCGGCGGACGTGCGCGCGACTCACCGCCAGCTCCGCGTACGCCCGGGCGCGTACGCGCTAACATCCAGAGGTCACTGCCCAAGGAGGCCAGGACAGATGCTGAATGCAGTCTGAACTGAGAGCGGAGCGCCTTGGCTCCAGTGCGCAGCAGGGTACGGGTGGGGCTCGACTCGGGGCGGCTTGTCTCCCACTTCTCCGGCACGGGGGTGTCCGACCTCATCCGAAAAAGAGCCCGTGCGGGTGCAGGCGTTCGTTTCAGCTCAGCACTCTGGCACCTGATGCTACCGCTCGCAGAAACGAATCAGGGTTTTCAGTCAAGTCCTCCATGAGTAGAAGCAGGTGTTTCAGTGCCAAGCTAAAACAAGAGCACTGCACCCTCATCGGCCCTTTTCGGGATAAGATTGGACTCGTAGCGGAAAGAGCGGGCGATGTAGAGGGTAAGAGAGAACCTCAAAGCCCTTAATCCGGTTGGGGGTTTCATCCAATAAAACAGAACGGTAACAGTATTATATTCAGGATTGTTTTGTCTTTTTGTCTTTTTTAACTGAGCCGGGTTTTTTGTAAGCCGAAGCAGATTAAGTGCGGCCGTGTCCCCCCCCCACCTCCCCCCCGGTTCTGCGGAGCAGTAATTCAGTCAGTGGCCAGCGGACTGCTCAAGCAGGAGGAGTTTCACGCCGTCACTCAACATCGCTACAGCGACAGGGAACGACGAGAGAACTAGTCCCACCCCTCGCGCTAACTGACAGTTCCCCTGAGCCTCATTCTCCAGCAAGCGCGGAATAAAATCCCCCCGCGAGCGACCCCAGGGGAAACGGAGCTGCCTGGAAATCAAATTTTAAAAGTTGATGCTGTTGATTTTACTCAGGTGAAGTTGCTGCAGTGTAATATTACGTTTAGGAAGCTGGACTGTTGACTGGGCTGATTACCGGCTGACAGCCTTCAGTGGTATCCTGGTGCTAGACGCGTAATGTGGATTTCTCTGGTAAATATCCAGCTCTATAAACGGATTGCGTGTCGAAAATACACGCCGCGCAAGTTGCTGCGGATGAGTGTGTGCGCTAAATGTCAAAATTTAAATAAAGTGTAGCACTGGCTCAAACGTGAGATGGACAGGATGAGCGTGTACACAGGCACAAACGTTCAGAAGAATTAAATGCAGCCTTTTCTCCTTTCCTCTTTGACGAGGCAACTGCAAGCATCTGCCTTGGGAAATATTTCAATATTTTTTGCTTTCACAAAATACAGTACAAAAGACAGTGTTTCAAAGGCTGTCAATCAGACCAGGAGGGCCGGTCTGTGTGCTGGTTTTTGTTCCAGCCAATTATCTTATTTTGTTTTCTGACAGCTCTATAAGCTACGTTGGTTCGCTCCTGTACTTGAGCACAGTGAAATATTTAGGATACGCTTGCAGTCTGCAGCTGAAGCTGGTGCTTATAAAAATGTCAGATCAAGAAATGGTTGAGCTGATTAAATAATTAAGGGCAGAAGTTGGCTCAGAATCCTGAAATGGATCAGTCCTTGTGCCCATCTGATGTAAACTTTGGAGCAGGAGTTAAACGGTGGACATTTACTTGGTAAAATTAAGCAAGTTGTCTCAACTTTGTTCTAGAGGACAATCAAGTCAGCCTGCTGGAGGGGTTACGGTGTGGATCTGGCAACTCTGTATGGAATCTGAATGTCACTGAACCAGACCTCTCTAGTTCTGATAAAAGAGGTGAATCCATCAATCAGACAGGCTGGAACTGAAGCAACAGCGTTGTGTGCAATCCATCAGTGTCCCTCCTGTAATTCACCTCTCGTTCACACAAGAGATCAGGGGACTTCAGACAATAGTGAAAAGGCTAAATCTGGCAACACAACTCTGGATCTGAATGTATTGCCACTGTAATCCCCTCTTGCTGTTGTGAAAATATGAGGTGGGGGGCTAAATATCTGGCAACCCCAGTTAGGGAGCCTTTCTGGGTTCCTGTACTATCCACTGCATTATCCACCTCTCATCATGGCCTACATTAACCACCCTTGACCCCTGGCCCAAACTCTGCACAGGAACCAATTGATTTAAGGCATTAGCGGCTCTCCCACCCCTCCACTCAACATGCAGAGAGAACTTCATGCATGGTAATGAGATCTGGGTCTGAGCAGAAACCGAGTGAAAATCCAACAAAACGATGACCCAGGTTTGGCAAAACAGAAAAATACGCCTTAAATAAAAAAGCTTTCGACATCAACCAGCTGGATCACACTGGCAAACGTTTGGCTCAGTCATGCTCAGAAAACACTCATGTGCACATGTGCACACATGCATGGGCACATGCATGGGCACATGCAGTACACACACGCATGCACTCGCATACAGACACGCAGGCTTTCTGAATGAGCCTCAGTGCTACACAGCCATGCGTTCCAGGTGATTTCTATGGTCCCTCGATGACATAAATAGCTTGTTTACGTCGGCAAAATTGAATTGAAGAGCCAGACGTCTACATCTGCAGAGCCAATGGTGGGGCAAACTGGGACTGACAAACCGCCACCGGTCGTCATAGAGATTAATTTTACACCGGGGGGGGGGGGGGGGGGGATAAGTTCAATTAGCACACAATCAGGAGCCAAATTGGGGAACCAGGGAAGAGGCTGCCCCGGTGGACCACCAGCTTGTGCGACGCTGAATTCCGCTCCCAGGGAAACGTCTCCCTTCGTTTGGGAAGGGGTGAGGGCACGTGACGCGTTGGCACGGTGGGCGGTTCGGCGAACACAAACCAAGCTGTTCCACATACGCAGCAGAATCTGGGAGGCAGAGCTGATTTACATTATAATTTGGCATTGGTCGTGGGGAGGAGGGGGTGCCGGCAGTGGTGGAGGGGGGGATCATCTGGTGCTCCTGGCTTAGTCAGCCGTCGCTGAATTTGGTGGTGTGCGACGGTGTGGGCGAGGATCGGCAGACTGCAGTGCCTCAGCTTTCCCCGCTCCTCTGTACTGGCTGCTGCGGGTTCGACTCTCTGCACAGTGCAGCACATGGTGTACCATCACTGTTCCCAGAGTCCCTTCCACAGGACACAATGCAGCTGAGTCCCTCTTTAGCGCTTATTCCTGCCGGGATGGTTTTACACTGGGGTCTGCTGTAATAGGGTTTTCAGGATGTGTCGTCTGTTCTGTGCGTAACTCCACAGAAATGACCACAGATGGCCCAAAATGTAAATGTTTCTCACTGCAAGGGAAGCGGCTAGTTCAAATCTGATTCCTGGTCACCAAAAACTGAGGCAAACTTTTTTTCATTTGCGGTTACGTTACTGCAGGGGCCAGTCAAACTGGATTGCTGTAACTAAAAGACTGCTGAGCGCAGCAGAACACAGAAGATAATTCGCCCCGGTGTTTTTTACTTTCCGAACTTGTAAAAACTACAGATGTTGCAGATTCCTGCTGCATTAAGATCACGCATCCCGCGGGTATCACTTAAATGACGTAACCTCCCTCAGTGAAACTAATCGGGCTCCGATAGGGCTTTTAACTCCGTGGTTGGTGTATGTTTGTGTGTAAACAGGGCGGGCGGCGAGAGCAGCCAGCTTCGCGAAAATGCGATGTCATTATTAACCCGGGGGCCACGGGTTCAAATCCCAGTCGCGGCACAGCCGTTTTACCCTGGAGCTGTGGCGCTCGCCCTGCATGGTGTCAGTAAATATCCGTAAACATCCCTCTGCGCTGTACAGAGCCTGTCACTGAACTAATGGATGCAAGCTCTCTCCTCTCTGGCAGCTCTACAGGGCTGCAGTGGAGGGGGGAGGGGGGTGGCTGGAACACGGCTGTGGTTTTTATACCTTCTGTTCCATGGAGATGCCAATGGAGATGGCACATTCGAGTCACTATTACAAAGATGCACCGATACTGGATCACAAAATGAGTTACTTAAAATGAACATGGCTGTAAAGTTTATCGATGTTTCGTGAATGACGCGCTGCGATCTTACTGCAGTCGGTGCGTTCTAGCTGCCTGTGAGCGGTTCTGCGTTTCTACTGCGCGTTAATGGCTCTGCCGTCCTTGTCCCGCTGCAGTTTGGCGGTCAGTCATTTACCTCACACTCTATTTATTATTCTTTTATTTATAACTGGAACGCACAAAAAAAAAAAAACAATCCGTGAAATAATTTGGAACGAACCCCCCCGGGACTGTCCTCATTTCACCCACAGGACTAAAGTGCTTCTCCAGGGACATCTATAAAATCCTCTATAGCCATGACAGAGTATTGATGAGAAAGGAACATTTCACCACAACAGCCCCTGTGATGTCACGGTTGATCTGAGTAACATGTTACTAAGTAACCCGCACTGACTCTCTATCCTCTGTCTCCAGGGTAACGTGCGGAGCTGGAAACTCACCGACACTCATCCTGCAGGGTAAGCCCATCTCTCACCTTCCAGTCTGACACACGCACAAACATGATGCGAGAAATGCTATGAAATGCTAACCTCTAATCAACCCCAGGCATAGAAAATGACAGGACTTAAAAGTGTATCTTGCGTAGTATCAATAACACCTTATTAACCCTTAAAGATGAAAGATCACAAATCTGCGGGTAGAATGTTCAAAATGGCAACCTTCTAATGCTGATGTAACAATCGCTACTGGCAACTGAAAGCAATGGAGTTCTAGAACACTGACGTAGAATTTTGAAAAAACATTCCAAAAAACCCTCTCTTCAAAGGGTTAAGCGTCACATGCCCACAGACCATTTTCATAAATGTACAAAGATGTTATAACCGGTTTACAGTAGCAGATTTCATAGGACATGGGACATGGCAGTGTGTTTGTCCTGTCGGTCATGACATGCTTCATAACATTAAGCTAGGTATTATTAGCATATCATTTATGTACACTCACGATAAGGGTTACGCCCATTTTTTAGAGTTGATAGACATGGGGGGGGGGGGGGGCAGGCTATTTGGCAGCCCTGCCGGCCTCCCAGGAACACAGCCCCAGTGGGGGCCTGTGCTGAGGGGAGGGCGAGCGAGCGAGCGAGTGCATGGCTTCAGCAGTAGGCTCTGCAATGTTTAACAAAGAGATTTTCTGATCAAAAAGAATCTCTGCAATCAGTGACAAAGTATCAGCACAGTACCACGCAACGCCAAAGACGCACAAGCCCTCTCATAATTAACGGAGAGAAGCCCGGGCAAATATGCTTGTCTTTAAAAAGTCTGGCTCCTGCTTCTTTCTCTCCTGTTGGCTGAGCTCACATTTGTACAGCTCAGAGATGCACACCAGACGCGTGGAGAAGCGAGTGTGTTTGAGGGGTGTGTGTGCAGAATAAGCGTGTCTGTGGAGAAAACCGCGTGTCTGTGTGTGTGCGCGTGTGTGGAAACAACATGTACATTGCTTCACAACTACGCAATAAACATTCACAGCAACATAAGATTGCAAACGTGCAAATATTATATTACCATTATATTACGTTCATTATGTAAACACTAGCTTACAATATGCACCACCTTACAATTGTTTTGGGAAAGGATCCAATCCACTGTGCCTAGAGCTCTACGACTCTCTCAGCATCAGCAAATGAAATATTTACTGGGAAAAATCAATTAAAGGATGTAAGAGACCATTGACCTCCATTTTAAGAAATCACGGCTGTGGTGGAAGGTCTGGCTGAGACGCGTGGCGGCCGCTGCGAGCGCTCGCCCAGCGGGGCGAGACCAGCGTTTTCCCCAGGGGGGCGCTTCTCTCCGGCAGGAAGTCGAGCGGGCATCAGACGAGGCCGTCTTCCTGCTCCGGGCGAGGCCTTGATGTTGGCGGCCCGCGCTGCCGCGGGAGGGGATTCGCCGGTTTTCTGCCGCTTTGATTCTGCGCGGCGTAGGTCTGTCGGGCCTGGCGCCCCCTGCTGACGGCTCGTGGCGCTGCTGCCGCCGTGTCTTTGCTTTAAACGTTGATGGCTCCAGCTCCTGATATCCTGTCAGTCAGGAGCCTACAATAAACAGAGACCATAAAACTAATACTGGCTAAACTTGTTACATCATAATAATAATAATAATAATAATAATAATAATAATAATAATAATTACAAATACTTTGCAAAGTGCTTTTCATATGTGGCTCTAAGAACTTTTTCCAGACAAAACAGTGGAATAAAGGAAAGGTAACCATTGAGAGCAAAGCCCCTTTGTGGTTAGACTGAATAACCTCCCGCACCCTGGGATTTGCTCCGTGACAGAGACGGCAGTTCAGGTCGTCTCGGCGAGGGGAGGAGCTGTGGGTGCTGGCGGCGGCGGGGGGGGGGGTGATTTAATCTGGCCGGGCTGCAGGGGAGAGAGTTTAATCACAGAGCCGCTGTAATGAATGGCTGTTCCCTGCCTGATTACGGCGTCACTGCTGCACGGGGCCCGGAGCCGCCTGATGTATGCGTTTCCCCGGAAACCCCGCGCGCGAACCGGGCCGCCTCCTCCCCTGGGCATTCTGGGTAATTTGATCGTGAGCGATCGCTTCGGAGGAAGGTCCGCGCCGGGGGTCGGCTCGAGCGCGCTGCCGCTGCCGCGCACGGGCTCGGCCAATCACGTCGGCCTCGCGGGACTGCCACTTCCTCTCTGTTCTTTTAAAAGCGTCAGCTGTTTTTCAGGTTGACCTGCAGCCTCCCCAGCTTGGCCAGGTACTCAACAGCATTTATTACACTGAAGAAATGTTCTGTTCCCCTACCGTTGAAGCGGAAAGTAATGCAATACGTCTTATGAATATTCATGAGGGGGCGTGAATACTGAATACTAGTGGCGATGGACATTCTGTCCTTGGAGACACATCTGCATGATTATTCATAAACTAGTGTAGCCCAAGAAGTTACTGTTACTGTCTAGTACCTCCTGTAGATACAAAGCTGAGAATAAGGAACTCGGGGGCTGACTACCTGTTTAGTATGGCATCAGTGTTCACATTACAAAGATGCTTCCTCCATCTGACAATGGTTCGGTAAATGAATTCACAAACAGCTTATAATAAAGACGTGCATTGAGGCGGAGGTAGGGTTAATGATCTTTACCACACTGACATTCTACTGGGAACCAACCCCTTTATATTAGTTTGACCAACAACATCAAAATTACAAGTAACATTTAATAAACTGATGGTGCCATGTTAGGATCTAGGACCACTGAAATACATTTTAGTTCATTTATGACAGCATTCACCAGGGTTTTACAAGTAATTACAGACATGCAGTAGAATGGACTGTAAAATGTTTACTCTAAGGTGCTGTAAGGTGCAACCTGCATGTGCAGATAGAGGAATGATCGATGCATTTTGTAATGGAGTATGTAACATACTCGTGCCTATATTATGTAATGTATTCTCCATGCTTTGAATTGACAGATTAGCATGTAGTGTGTAAATCAAATCAAATCAAATCAAATCAAATTTTATTTGTATAACGTATTTTACAACAGTTGTCACAATACGCTTTACAGACAACCCTAGCCTAAACCCCCACAGGATCAAGCCTAAGGCAACAGTGGCAAGGAAAAACTCCCTGTGGCAGATGGGGAGAAACCTTGGAAGGAACCAGGCTCAAGGGGGAAACCCATCCTCCTCTGGTCGGCTCAGGGTGCCGACTGGTGACCAGCATGTCAGCCAGTTTATGCACAAGATATGATAGGTGATGTGGCTCAGATGATGGATGGGGCAGGGTGGCGGTGATGGAGAACAGCAGGTGGCGGCAGATGTGGGTAGAGTGGAGGCAATGACGAAGGAGGGGCTGGACCGCAGAGGTGGGGGAGACCAGACGACTCTCGAAGCAGTCTCGAGGGTTGGGGCAAGAGCCCCGCCGGCAGCGTGGGGAAGAGGGTGGAAATGGCAATTAGGGAATTTGCAATATAGCAGACAGTGAGTAAAAAGGCAGTGATGTGTATTGGGGGGACCCCGCCAGGAGTAGAATATGGCTGCATATCTACTAGGACAGGGATGGAGAGCCCATGCAGTCATGAGGGGTAGACAACCATACCCGCCTATCAAGAGCCAGCCCATGTAAAGTCGGGTCACAGCTGATTGACAGGTGACAGTAAGGAAAGGATTGCCACCTACAAAGCTCTATGACTACAGGCTTCTCGCACCCTGTCTCCAGACTACAACTGATTGTAAGCCTGAGGAGAAAGTAGGAGAAAGCCCTACCACCTTTTAGGTTCTTGGAAATTCTTGGGACTACCAAGTAGCCTGCGTCTTGAGATCGGAGTGACCTTGTGGGCTTATAAGGTAGGAGCAGGTTCGATATGTACACAGGTGCACGTCCATGCAGAGCTTTAAAAATCAGGAGCAAAACCTTGAAGTCTATCCTATGCTTAATGGGTAGCCAGTGAAGCGACGCTAGTACTGGTGTAATGTGCTCATACTTCTTAGTTCTGGTCAAGATACGAGCAGCTGCATTCTGCACAAGCTGGAGACTCTTTAACGAGTTATTAGGGCAGCCAGAAAGCAGGGCGTTACAGTAGTCTAACCTAGACGTAACAAACGCATGGATCAATTTTTCAGCATCCCCGACTGACAGGAAATGTCTAATTTTAGCTATGTTGCGCAGCTGAAAGAAGGCAATTCTGGATATGTTTTTTATATGGGTGTCAAAAGATAGATCAGGATCAATGGTGACACCATGGTCTTTAACGACCATATTAGGTTCAGCCAAACAACCATCACAGTTTAAGGTGAGAGTAGACAATTTCTCCCTTAATATTTTGGGACCTAAAACCAACATTTCAGTCTTGTCTGAATTTAGGAGCAGAAAATTTGAAAGCATCCAAACCTTGATATCTACAATACAGGCCTCTAACCGTGAAAGCGGCAGTGCTTCGCCAGGTTTCATTGAAATATAAATCTGGGTATCGTCCGCATAACAGTGGAACTCTACGCCATGTGCCCGGATAATATTGCCAAGTGGTAGCATATATAGCGAGAAGAGTACTGGTCCTAGTACTGATCCTTGAGGAATACCGTATTTCATTATTGAGGAGCTGGACTCTTCTTCTTTTAATTTGACAAACTGTTTCCTGTCACATAGGTATGATCCAAACCATGCGAGTGCCTGTCCATGAAGTCCAACACAGGCCTAGAGTCTGTCCAGAAGAATTCCATGGTCAATTGTGTCAAAAGCTGCACTCAGGTCGAGGAGCACAAGAACCGATACAGAGTCACGGTCGGCTGACAGTAGTAAATCATTTGTAACCTTGATAAGTGCGGTTTCTGTGCTGTGGTGGGGTCTAAACCCAGATTGGAATACTTCATGGATACCGTTAGAGCTAAGGTATGCACTTAGTTGCTTAGCAACAATTTTCTCCAATAAATTTGATAGAAATGGAAGGTTTGAAATAGGTCTATAATTTTCCAATTTATCGGGTTCTAGGTTTGGTTTCTTCAGTAATGGCTTAATGACTGCCACTTTTAGTGAATCAGGTACGTATCCTGTGACTAGGGATGTGTTAACAATTTTTTGTATATGCTGGCCTAGTACTGGAAATAGTTCTTTAATCCAGTTTGAAGGAATAGGATCGAGTATACAGGTCGTCGGTTTTGAAGACATAACTAATTCAGACAACTCAACCATGCTAATGGGCGTAAAACAGCTTAGACTGCTGTCTGTAAATCTTCCTGTTGTAACCAGGTGCACGATGTGCATGATGGAGACAGTTTGGAAATCTGGTCTCTAATAGCCTCAATTTTCTGATCGAAGAAGTTCATGAAGTCATTGCTGCTAAGATTGGAGGGATAAGATGAAAACTCTGATGATTGTTTTTTAGTTAATTTATCCACAGTGCTAAATATGAATTTTGGGTTATGTCTATTTTGTTCAATTAGTTTTCAGAAAAAGGCAGATCTAGCAGAAGCAAGAGCTTGCTTATACTGAAGAAAGCTGTTTTTCCATGCAAGATGAAATACTTCTAGCTTTGTTGACCGCCATTTTCGCTCTAATTTTCTAGTAGACTGCTTCAGGGCCCGGGTGGTATCGTTATACCATGGAGTGTGCTTTTTCCGACTAGGGTTTCTTCTTTTAAGGGGGGCAACAACATCAAGAGTGTTCCTGAGGATAAGGGTTAGCTGGTTAGTCAATTGGTCCAGAGCGGCTTCATCAGCATTTTCATCAGCCTTTTCTTCTGTGGAGAGGAACGACTCCGGAAGCATATTTAAAAACTTTGGAATAACCTCAGGGTTTACTGATCGGCTGTAGTAATGTCTAGACCCTGATACAGGAGGATTTGATGCCTTAATATTGAACGTAATGAGGAAATTATCTGATAGTATAGGGTTATGAGGTGCGATGGTAAGATTTACCACACTAATACCATGGGACAAAACTAAGTCTAAGGTATGGCCACGGTAGTGAGTAGGCTCACAAACATTCTGTACAAAACCAATGGAATCAATAATAGAGGCAAAAGCTGTTCCTAGGGGGTCACCATCCACATGTATGTTGAAATCACCAACAATTATGACCTTATCTGCTGAAATTGCAAGGTGTGATAAAAGCTCAGCAAATTCCCTTAAGAAATCAGAATAAGGCCCAGGTGGCCTGTAAACAGACACAAGAAAAAAGGACTGCCCGCTAGCACTTTTATTAGCTAGACTTTTATTAGCTAGGCTGTACACAGTTAGTAATAAGAACTTCAAAAGAGGAGAACATGTATCCATGCTTAGGCGCTAAACTCAATAAGGACTGATAAATAGCTGCAACGCCTCCCCCTCTGCCTGATGGACGTGACACCTGAGTACCTATGAAACCCACAGGTGACGCTTCATTAATCGCAACATATTCATCAGGTCTTAGCCAAGTTTCAGTCAGACATAATACATTGAGATTATGGACTATTATCAATTCGTTGACAAGATCTGCTTTTGGAGTGAGTGATCTAACATTTAATAGTCCAATTTTTAAGGATGGTTCACTATGAATAATAGCAGCGTGCCGTGTTTTTATGACAATTAAGTTATCCACATCAATTCCACGGTTAGCTTTACGTTTGGCATAGATGCGTGGAACAGACACAGTCTCAATATAACAGATATCAGATTCTAGTTTAAGAGTATTAATTAAAGGGGCTTTTGAAATACTATTTCTGTTAGCTAGCTCTGAAACGCACCTTGCAGACAGAGGCGTAGGGCCATATGTCTGGGACACAAGTATAAAGAAACGAGCAGGCAAAAACATAAGGTTAGAAGCCTGCGGCCTGGCTGGTGCCCTGATGGAGTGTCAGGATCTGGCCTTATTAAGACTAGCAGCTATGTTGTTCGATAGGACACGAGAACCTCTCGAGCTCGGGTGGAGTCCGTCTCTCTTCAATAGGCCAGGCCTTCCCCAGAAATCAGGCCAATTGTTAATAGAGCCTATGTCACTAGATGAGCACCACTCCGACAGCCAGAGATTTAGCGAAGATAGCCTACTGTAGACCTCATCGCTCTTACGAGCTGGAAGTGGGCCAGAGCAAATTACTTCCCGACACATCTTTTTAGCCACTGCACACACCGATATCAAATTATTTTTGGTAACCTCCGATTGCCTCAATCGGATGTCGTTTGTGCCGACGTGGATAACAATCCTAGAGTATTTACATTTACTTTTAGCCAGCACTTTTAAATTTGCCTCAATGTCGGTGGCTCTGGCCCCAGGAATACACTGTACTATGGTCCCTGGTGTCTCTAATCTCACGTTTCTCAAAATACTATCCCCTATGATCAGGGCTTTCTCAGTAGGTGTGTTACTGAGTGGGGAATATTGGTTGGAAACGCGTGTGTTTCTTTGGTACCGTGATAAAATCGTAACTGAGTTGGGGGAGAGCTAGTACCACTTGCCAAGCTCTTTATGGTACTGCGAACCTGACCAGGTTGCCTATAACGTTATGGTACTGTGAGCCAGACCAGCTTAACAAACTGAGATAAGCCCAACTTCCGGAGCTGTACTTTTCTAATGAACTAATGGTGTTTGTTCTTCAGTGAATCATATAACTTAGTGTAGGCAGGGCTCCATTTGGAAGCATCGACTCAAGCCATTTAAATTATTGACCTAAAGCATAATTCTGGCTAAAACCTTCTTGGACCAATCCAACTGCAGGATATTTAGCACAGACCCGTCACAAACAGCAACTTCACTCTCCAGACACTCGAGAGACAGAGCATCTGTGGTGGGGACAAGGAGAGAGATCAACAGACTGAAAACAGGCTCAACTGTGTGCTTGTTTCCTACAGTACATGAGCCGTAGCTCTCTCTCTCTCTCTCTCTCTCTCTCTCTCTCTCTCTCTCTCTCTCTCTCTCTCTCTCTCTCTCTCTCTCTCTCTCAGTAGAACTTTAGCGATGCTAATGGGACTGTGCTCATTCGTAGCCATGTTAGCCCTTTTGTTCTGATCAGAGAACCACAAAAATAGCTGTATGTTAGGAGACAAGCTGTTTGGCTCTGAAATCACTCGCTTTTCCTCCACTGCGATTCCCCAGGTCCTCGTTGCTAAAGAGCGCCGGGTTCTCAATTGACCTGCCGGTTAAATGAAAATGATAAATAAGCTAATTTAAAATGTCAAGCTCCAGAAAGAGAGTCGCATTGTTCTCTTTTTCAATTTCAGACCGCTGAACCGCAAACCTGTGTTCCGCCACAGCGGGCGATCAGACTCGCTCTGTTCTCTCGTTCCGAGGTCCGCGCGGCTGCTCGCGCACGCCGCCGTCTGGCTCGGCGCTCGCTCTCTCTCTCTCCGTTTTTAGACGGCCTTCGTCGTCTTTTTTCCAAAGTAGCCCACATTTTAAACAACTTCTCCGGTTCGTCGTTTTGCGCGGTCGCAAAGGTCCTGTTGCCGTGGCAACGCAAAGCGAAATGGGCGAACTCCCCCGGCGTGCCTCCCTGGGCGGGGCGGCTCGCGGCGGACGCCAGCGGCGGGGCGTTTCTTCCGGCCGCTTCCTTCATCGGCGGCGGATTGGGAGGGCGCTGCCGCACGGAACGGCGTGGCTCTTTGGCGAGCGCGCGTACGCGTGCCGCAGGCTGCTCGCCCGATCAAGTGCGCCAGGAAGTTCGGAGCATCGTAGAAAAACCGTTACTACCGCGCGTCAAATGCAGTCGCTGCTGTGAGACTGTGGACTGAGGCGATAGCCCATTCAGCGGTGCTAGCGCTCGGGCAGGGTTTCATTTACTGTGTATAAACATATAAAAGCTTTAAAAAAAAAATCATTGAAATAGTTTTAAAATGCAAACAAGCAGAATGTATAAAGGGTTTATAAGTAAACCTTACCCATCCAGACAGATCATTATGATATTTTATATTAGATGTATTTAAGTTGCCATACAGAGGCGATTCTAGAAACTGGGGAGGGCCCTGGGCAGAATTAAAATCCCATGAGGCCCTGCTGTGACCGACTGCCACTGTTATCGCGCTACCCAAAACTCCTAAAGCTCAGCCGTTGGGGGGGTCCTCCAAATGCTCAGGGCTCCAGGCAGTTGCCTGCCTTGCTTGTTCATAGGATTTGCCACTGTTGCCATAACAACAGTAAATAAATGAATGAACATTACAAATTAAAAAGTTATAAAAAATGAAAGGGAAACAGGCTGGCAGAAAGAGAATTTATACATACAGTGATTTGAAAAATGAAGTGCACCCTTTTCCAATTCTGTGATTTTACATATTACGATGTAACTAACATTCACCTAGTCCTCACCAAGTCCTGACCGATAAATCAAACCTCATGTGACGAATAACACTGAACTTCTTTTACTTACTATCGACTTTTACTTTTAATGTCTTTATTTATTCAACCAATATAAGCCAACATGCAGAAGCCTTTGGTGAAAAGTAAGTGTACCCCATGGTTCAGTACTTTGTAGTACCTCCTTTGGCATCAATAAACTTGAAGTAATTGTTTTCTGAATATGAGTTTATCAGTCTCTTGCATGGGATCAGATTAATCCTGGGCCACTCTTCTTCATGAAACTGCTTCTGCTCGTTGATGTTTGATGCACATTGGTTTCAGGGATACTCAAATCAGGCTGTCAAGGCCAGTAGCACTGCTGGTTTTCATTAATCCCCTCTAATCAGAACTGATTTAAACCTGGAACACCAGGTGAGAGAAATCTCTGGCCAATCAGTGGCATTCATCGATCAATTAACTTTCAGGTGGAAAAACCAGCGGTAACTACTGGCCTCAAAGGCCAGATTAGAGCGTCTGTGTGTGTGTGTGTGTGCGCAGGCGTGTGTGTGTGTGTGTATGGCTTTGTGTATTTTAATTGAACAGGCAGTATGTTCATTTTCATGAGGAACAGGTTGCAGCAGTGTACTAAGGCAAGCAAGGTCCTTCCCAGAAATGATTACAGACCTCTTTAGTCATTAATCAGTCGCTGACAAACGACGTGTACTACTTTTAGCGTCAGCGGCTTCCAAGTATTTTATGAACAGTTCGTTTATTATCTGATTGACAATTTCAAGCATGCCAATTAAAATAATTTACAAAAACAACAGCAAAAACAGAAATTACTCAGTGTGGATTCAATCTCTGCAACAGTTCAGCAATCACCAAAAATTATTCAAGAATGCAAAAATAGGTTTTGTATTCAGGCACGCTTGCGATAATTTGTATTTCAAAGGTAAGGACAAAACGATGATTGAAATCAGTTATTACGTATGCATTCATGGTAAATGGAGGCATTAATGCACCAGCGTGAGTCTTACTCGGAAGGAAATCCCCGCATAAATCAAGTCTTTCAAAAATAAAATACTCTTTCAAAATGGTACTAGATTACGGAATTCTAAAAAACCTGGTGCAGGTACCGAATCAGTGGTGTGAATTTAATTTGAAGCAAATTTGACATGACAGTCTGAATATTCATAAATTATAATGCGTATTACAAGCAATGTAGCGGAAATTTTGACAGGAAATGAAAGGAAAGTAAGATATGATGTGCACCAAAGCGGGAAAAGATTATTAATGCAAAAAAGCTCAGACAGTTCAAACTGTACAAAACCCCTCTCTTTACAACTGAGTACAATGTGCACAATTCAGTCACACACACATGCACACGGACACACGCACACACACATGTGCGCACACATTTTTACAGCAGGTGAAGCAGCCTTATTTGTACCAGTTTGAGCACCATGGAAAAGCGCTGGATACTGGAATCATTATTATTATTATTGTTATTGTTTTGCACATGGAACTATTTAGACATACAATTCCTTTGTAGATATAGGCACATTTAATGTGTTTAACAGTAAGGACCTGGTTTGGTGCAGTTTCAGAACCATGGACAGCACCACATACTCACTGTCTTCGACATGGTGCGCTCTCCCCTTTGGTTCTTTATTCACTTGTTTCCTGTTAGTGCCGGTGAATGGGGGTCTGGAGATGGGCAAGAGAGCATGATGTCATTGACATGCCATGGAGGGCAGTGTGCATGAACACAGGCATATCGCACCAAAGACAGACAGACAGACAGACACACACACACACACACACACACACACAGTGATTCTCAGTCATGCACACACGTGCACACGCACACACACACACGCACAATCACACACACATGACAAATGAATTCTGTGTTTAACCCTTTATTATGAAGGTATAGAGGAGCATAAAGCAGTGTTCTCTCAACCCTGGTCCCAGGTACCTGCTGTGTATGCTGGTTTTTGTCATGGTCAATCTCTTAATCAATTAAGGTTGTTGAAAATGTGTTCTACCATAATTGTATGGTTAAACGTATTTTAACACCATGGAGGTTTGGCTTGTTGCCATTTCCTGTCAGTAAACTCCATTCATTTTACAGAGGTTTCCACACTCTGAGCAAATGGAAGCCAACTTATTTCACTTGTCAGTTTGTAATTGAACCAATTAAAAATTGAACCTCGTAAAATTAGAATCATTTGCCATATAGTACATACAGTACAGTAATTAAAAAAAAGTTGGTCTGACCGATTGAAATCCCTGGGATGTGAATGTGGGATATATTCATTTTTATGGTCATAAATAGCTATTTCTGACATAATGTGGTTTTAAGAGGGTAATTCATACTTCAATAGATGGAAAAAAGTCAAAGTAAGAACAAATGGCAGCTCATTACAATAGAGAGATTGTAACTATGGTTGGAACAAAAGCCAGCATACACAGTGGGTCCCCCGGAACACTGGCATAAACATGTTTATCAGTGAAAAATGAAAACGAAACAAGGTTTTTGTGCAGTCGATTACTAATATTTATTGTTCTGAACTGACGTTTTCAATTATTTTTCATCTTTCTCTTATTATATTCACTGAAGCCATATAGGCAAAAGGGCGTGAAGTACAAATACACAGGATGAACTACAAATACAAAGAAAACAGGAGAACCAAATTTACACTCGTACAGTCAATGGTTTTGAAATACATCTCTCAATGGTGCCGTTCCACTTTTGCTAAGTTTAAAATGTCAGTTTGACCCAAACCGAATGCAATGGTTAAGAAGGAAAGGAGATGGAAACACAAATGTGGCCCAAAGGAGACTATTTACAGCACGCAGAAGTCATTATATCACAGAGCTGGACTGACTACTCTGATGTTCTCTGTCCAGCTTTACATAACATGTATCGACCAGTTTAGAGATGCCCTGCTCATGCTACTAAAAAAAAAAAAAAAAAATCAGAGCTGAAACCCTTCCTGCCGCGTTCTGTCCGTGACTTCCTGCCACTCCTACACCGTTTGACCTCTCCGGCTTTCACAGAAAACTGAAGACACGTCGAATCGGCACGGTAACGGGAATCACGGGGGAGATTTAAAATAGCTTATTGATTTCTGTGCCCCCTGACTTTCACATTTCAGAACTCCCAAGTATCTACAAGGAGCCCACTCTGCTACAAAGGGATGCGTATCTTATTTCCGAGAAAAAAGTTATTTTAAAGACTTGAGCGCTTTGGGGCAACAATAAAGCCGCGCAGTTTCCAGCGCTGAACGCTTCAAACCCGTGTTTTTTTGTTTTGTTTTTTTGTTTTTTGGAACAGGAGCTGTACCCGTGTGACAGGCACAGAACCGCGCAGAACCGGTTTAGATAATGGGTCTGTGTTCAGTCCTCTGCTTTCTGTCCAAGGCTTTTATTCACCTGGAAGAGACGATACCTGCTGCCGGAAACGTTTAAATGGAAGCGAGTCAAACAGGTGGCAGATTTAAGCCAGTCATACAGGTGGTGTTTTTGAATCAGTTGTAAGGGAGTGGTGGGAATGGTGTTAAAACCATTGCCTCCTCCGTTGGTGTTCGAAGCATATTAATATTCATACGCGTCTGAGCTCACAATAAGCACAAACAGTGCTTTGAAAAGTATAGCTCATTGCAGAGACACACTGCAGAGCCATTATGTTGTGCCATCACTGTCCAGCACTATGTGCAGTTTAACAAGACACTGGCACTGGATGCAGCTTTTAAAGATTATAGCTTGGATCCACGGCTGTACTAAAACAAAAGATTATGTTGTTGCAGTTTACCAGTGTTACTGTGGGGCAGCCAGCTCTTTGTGTTCCTGCTCCATGTCCCAGTTATGACTGGCATATTAATGCACCTGACATTGGTCACCTTGTGACACCATCTGCCAGGTAATTAATTAACTGCATAAATACATAAATAAATTGGACGTCCCCACTAGAGAGATAATACCACAGATTTAGTCTGTCCGGGCTTGGGTTCAGAACATTGATTTGGCTCATCTAATAATCACGCATTACAATTGCAAATTTGGCACAAGGCCCCACTGCGCACAATAAGTTAGCGCTGCGTCTCTCAGTCCCTGCCATTGCCTGGGAAGCTGCACTCTCCGTGCCCCCTCTAATTAACTACTGTAACTAGGTAGCTAATTCCATGGAAACAGAGAGACATTTGACTAACAGCCCCATTGTAAGAATCTGAGAGGAGCAGAATTTCAACAGTTCTCTGATACAGCAACGAGAGGCGATTTTGAGCAGAGGCAATGGAGGGGGGATATATGGGCATTGGCATGCTACTGAAACAAGACTTTGCCCCAGAGGGTAATGTAGCTTACTCTCACTGTCTCTCTACTTCTCTGGTCAGTTTGTTTAAATATATTCCCTAGCTTCCATATCCTCCAATGAGGTGATGGCATTTCTCAACTGTGTCCGAGGAGAGCGAATCATGGGAAAGGCGTTTTTTTTTTTTTTTTTCAATTACCACCCCATGGGGCTCGTGATTAATCACCTGGATTAAGTGGGTCAGCGGCGCCGGGCGGGGATTAAGCGTTTATCAATACAGACTCTCCTCCCCATCTCTTTCACATTTACCCGATGCTTGCTGGATGTCAGAACTGTTTGCTTTCAGGCTGCCTACATTAATTATGTCAGCATTAAGCACAGCCCTCGAGGATTAAGCTAAATTTTTTTTTTGTTTGTTTTTAAATAATCACTCTTAGATTCATTTGAGCGTTGCTATCGAGCAGGCCCAAGGCAGAGAAACAAGGGTTATGCAATTTAATAGGTGACGCCGTTGCATGCTGGGATCGTAGCTTCGGCTGTGGTTTTACATAACGGAACAATTTATTTATTTATTTAATTTTTTTTTGTTGATGAGGCAAGAGAAGGACTACTTATGGATAGTTCTTTTATTGATTTTCGTTTACTCAAGTCTGAAGGGAGGTCCTCTGACATGTTGCCCGCAGTACCTGCCCATGCTGCTTTAGCAGGTCTGCTCTGTCGCCTGAACGCATGTGCACTCGTTCATAAGATGGCGTAGCGTGGCTTGCCTGTTCTGCTCCGCTGCCTCGTCAGTTTGTTACAGTGATTCTTTTGAACTTCTTCTCTCCGATGTGTTCTGCGCGGAGCTCTGAGGTGATTTTCCTGTTTGTCTGAAGCAGCAAATTAAATGGCGATTGATTTTTATTGATTGGCTGTTCATTTGAAGTAGCTGCGACTGGCGCATTTAAGGGTTTCGTACCGCAGGACAGGAGGTAGACAGTGATGCGTACATTTACTGCAAGGTTCTTCACTACTGCCAAACCAGATCTGTTAAGCCCATGCACAGTTTTACAATACAATGCAGGTAGTTTACCAAACATGTAATTTATTAAAAATGTATTCTTCACACTAAGTCATCAACTTTCATCTGCATAATTACGTTTTATAAATCATAAATATGCATTTGCTGCACGACTTGGAGAAAGTCACAACGTTGAGTTAGGTGACAGGGCTCTGGTTTGGGCAAAGGTCATTGAGAAAACCTGTACAATTATGAGTGCAGCAGACCTGGTTCCCATGCCAATTATTTTAACAAGAAACGTAGGTACGTAGCAGTTATAAATGAGCTACAGGGTAGCTGTAATTGCTGCAATAATTTACCTCTATCAGAAGTGGCGCACGGTACGTGAGCGCGCGTGTGGAGCTAGCGCGTCAGCTGAGCAGACACAGGGCCTCTCGCTCGTGATTAAGAGACGCGCCCAGGTTACGGAGCCGAGGGCGATTATCGTTAGCGCGAGTTCCATTATCATTACGCGGAGCCTCGTGTTTATTACGGCTAAGTAGCATTTAATTTCGACGGCTTCGCGCGATCGTCGGCGGCCCGTTACGGCGGCTCCCTCCGCCGTAGAGCTGTTTGTGGCTCGGGGCGCCGGCTGCGTGTGTCATCGCGCGTGGGCGTCCGCCGTTTCCCGTCTTCCTCGGCCCGCTCTCTGAAACAAAACCGCAAAAAAACCGCGACTGTTTGACCGCAAACCGCGGTGGCAAATCCATTTCGGTTGCTCCTCGAGCAACCCTTTGAAACTGAGAGGGCTTTCAGATGTGACTCTGGTAGTGGCTTTAAGAAACGGGTTGGTTGCTCTCTGAGTAAATCACTGGCTGATTGACTCAAGGGGTAGCTCCCTCAGGAGTGTGCGGCAGTAACTCCCTTCACCACTAGATGGCGAGCAGGGTTCACCTTTTCACTACTGCTGGTGCAGGAACCACTCTTTGCTGGTAGCAGTCACCACTGCCCTCTCACTCTGTTGAAGACCCTTCATCAAAAATGCAAACACCCCTTTTAAGCTACTTAGAGTCCAATATTGCAGGCTCTGAGCGCAGTTAGTGTGAGCAGAGAGGTAGTTCATTCCTCCATCCCAGGGCCAGAGGTGCCTATAATTAGGGAAACGTTGTGGGGAGGGGACAGCACACAGGGAATTAAGTCTCGACTATGTCTAGGAATTAAACACTGGTAATTAAAATGAGAAAAACTGATCAAAGGATGATAAATAACGTTCTGAGCTACCAGTCAGTGAGTCACGCGAACATAAACTAAAGGGCTTAGACGTAGCTGCAGGGAAGATGAGGTTAGGCTCAGCGGGGTGGGACTTAACCCAGCTCACGCTGATCCACGCACGGTGTTGTATCAGAGCCGCCTTTGGCCCACTGTATGCGATGTGATTAAACTGATGATTTGGGAGCCGAACTTCACTGAGACTTAGTGTAGGCGTGGACCCGGGCAGTTATTCACTGCAAAATATTTTATTTGCTCAACTTTATTTATGAAGCGCAATTTATGCTTTACGATGTTGCGCAAAATGGCTAAAGGCAATGTAAACAAAAGGCACGCAGGCACTCTGAGCCATAGCCCTCTGCAATCATTCAATCACTCTTTCCAGCACATAATAATTTACTTCATAATTACCGACTAACACCAAGAAGTGACAAAGTACAACTTCCGTAAAGTTCACCTTGAGTTATTTCCCCATGAAAGAGTACAGTCCTGCCCAGTGCCCTGACATTTCTAGAGAAAGATACATTTTCATAGCTGTGCAGAAAGCAATTTGTTTTTAAATAATGAAATACCATTATTTCATAACCAGACTTATTGTTCCACTGTGACTAAGGACAGACTCTAATTGCCCCTGTCTGGGGGACTGTGTGTTAAGAATCAGTTCAATGCATTATTTGTGCCTGTACACGTCGTCTTTCTTGCATGCGACCTCTTAAACGCTTGTGGTGGGGAAGTAGTGTAAAGAAACTACTTGCATGTATATAGCAATGCATTTTAATGTACTACGCACGCTATCTGTACCTTAAGGCAAATTTATACCAGCGAGCAGCACTTACGGAGAGCTTGAGCGGCGCGTTGTCTGAGTGTTTTCGGCTGACGCTGCAGTGCGGGAGCAGCAGAGCTCCCGCTGGCTGTCGTCTCGCAGCACAGTAACCTGTCTTTCTCAAAGTGCTTTTTTGTGTTTGTTTTCCTCCAGGATTTATTAGTCCAACTCTTTATTTGTGGCGAGCATATTCTGCCTCGTACTTAAAGGCACTGAGGTGAAAAATTACTCGTTTCACAACAAGTAATATAGATTCATCACGTTATTATTTTCTCAGTTGAAGGGACGCACAAAACTTGTACAAAAGTTGTAGAAAATAAATGTATTCTGATTTAAATATTATGAAAGTGATAGTTCACTTTCTGGACTTTTTATTTATTTATTTATTTATTTATTTATTTATCTTTATTCATTTTGTGTTTCTGATTACCAGCTAGCATTAAAATGGCTTGTAAAATTTTTTATTTTTATAAATTTGACGCCCAACATGGATCTGAGCATATCCAATTCCCACCCCAATTTAAAATGGCCGATCGTCTGCAAACGCAGCCACGTTCTTCTGAGATATTCTGCCTATTTGGAAGTGTGTAGACATCCATGGTTCTCCAAAACATTTGGTGTCGTCAGCTGCTTCTTTTCACGCTGCGGACTACAGCTATGCTGTCACAGTAGAGTCAGAGGAAGTGCTTTCATAGGTAGCTTTGACTGCAATCTATGGGCACCCAGTTGACCAGCAGGGTTTGCTAGATAGAACCCAATCTGACTGAACCCTCCCGTTCCCCAGGTGATGCAATCGACAGTTGCACGTTGCCCTACGTTCTCAGAAGACTCCTCTCCTGTCTTCATAGAGGAACCCTATTTAGTCAAGGGTTCTTTGTTGGGCAAAATGTTTCAATCTAGGAGCTTTCACACTTTTCACACCTACCATAGAGGGTTCCATAAAGCAATAAAAAGGATTTCCCTTTGAAGACAAGCCAAAGAACCCATTTTTCTGAGTGTGTATTGAGCCACAGTTGACACTGGCGTGGTCCAGATTCACTCTGAGGCTGTGAGGCGTGGTGCCTTTACTAAATGAACCACCCTGCAACCAGGTCATTAGAGATTTCTCTCAATATCCAAAATATCAGTCATTGCACAGAAAACCATCTGGACCAATGAAAAACATAAATTGAACTAATATATATTTTTTAATTATTTAAAGTGAAATATCAGTTTTGAGCCATGTTTTCAGAATTAAAATTCTTCAGCAACATGCAGCATTTTCATTCATTTTTTATAATACGATACTATAAAGATCTCTGCTTTCACGCCTGTATAACATAGTGAAAGCATGTAAAATCCCAGGAAGCTTTGCGACAGTGCTCAGACAATCATGAGCAACAATACCCTCTCGTGAAACTGGGTCGTTGATTTCAGATTGTTTCATCATGGTTATTTAGCATGGCTTTGATGGGCCCCTTGAACGTGAAATACAAATGCTGTCTTATGTACTGTAAAGGACGTTATAACATAGCCAAGGTACGTTATGTTTAGTCAAAAGTTAAATGGCAGCATTCGTATGATCTTGCTTGTTAACAAGGTTATTTTCACTATATTAAATTCACAACCTAAAGTGACCCACGTGCAAAATGGTCGCCGTTACCACAGGCCCTATGTCAGAGGAACCACAGGACTGAGCTCTGGCAGTTATTTATGATCCGGAGTCACAGATGGGACACACAGAGGGATCCAACTGGCCTGGCATGGGCTGGGTGGCGTTTCGTTAGCTGGGATTCCTCAGTTACTGATGCGTCAGCTTCTCCTGACAATGCACCTGGTGTCCGCAGGTTACAAGAGAGAGGTACAATTGTCTCTCCTGTAGTACTGTGTAGCCTGTAGGGTGTAAAGGTGTCACTGGCTCTCCTGCAGTTCATTGTGTCCTGTAGGCTGTGAAATAGTCACAGACTCTCCTGTAGTACTGTGTGGCCTATAAGGTGTAAAATAGCTCCTGACGTTCCTGTAACACTGTGTGGACTGTATGGTGTAAAATAGGCCCTGGCTCTCCTGTAGCACTGTGTGGACTGCATGGTGTAAAATAGCCCCTGGCTCTCCTGTAGCACTGTGTGGACTGTATGGTGTAAAATAGGCCCTGGCTCTCCTGTAGCACTGTGTGGCATGTCGGGTGTAATATAGTCACTGGCTCTCCTGTAGTACTGCGTGGACTGTATAATGTAAAAGAGGCCCTGGCTCTCCTGTAGCACTGTGTGGCATGTCGGGTGTAATATAGTCGTTAGCTCTCCTGTAGCACTGTGTGGCCTGTAGGGTGTAATATAGTCGTTGGCTCTCCTGTAGTACTGTGTGGCATGTAGGGTGTAATATAGTCGTTGGCTCTCCTGTAGCACTGTGTGGCCTGTAGGGTGTAATATAGTTGTTGGCTCTCCTGTAGTACTGTGTGGCATGTAGGGTGTAATATAGTCGTTGGCTATACTGTGTGGCCTGTGGGGCGGAAAGGCAGTTCTTGGCAGGGCGGGCCTCTTGACAGCCCTTGTTCATAAGGATTTACTGCAGCTTGGATATAGGCTGTCAAGGTTATAAACCTCCCCTCTGTGCAGGGCTGTAAAACTCAGTAAAACATGGATTACGGTCTGGATTGAGCTGGATGGAGGTGACGAGAGGTCCTTTATCTGGATGTATTAGCTCCTTCAGCACGGTACTCCATTTAGATTAGAACATTGGTGTCACCCCCAGTCCTGGGGGGGCCGCAGCGTTCGCTGGTTTGTAGTGCGTCTCAGCGCCGGTGATGAATTAATTGGCCGCTGATTGAGAGGAAAGCACAAATGCCTGCAGAATTTGCGGCCCTCCAGGGCTGCAGTCTGACACCCCTGTGTTAAAATGTCACGGCAAGTTTACCGTCGGGAGGGAAGGAGAGCATCGCTTGTAGAGACGGGACAGGATCGTGCATCGTTCTGTCGGCCTCTTCGTCCCTTCGGGGTCATGAAGTGAAGCGGCGGTGTGTGACCGAGGAGAGACTCCGCCTACCCCGGGGCTGCCGAATCAGCTGCACGCACGCCGGTGTGAGCGATGGAGTCTGCTTCCCCTGCCGCGTACCTCTGATCAGAGAGAGAGGGAGAGAAAGAGAGAGAGAGAGATCTGCTCCCCTGTGCCTCTCTTTTTGTTAGAGCTTTTACTCACTGCTCGCCCGCGGGTAAGGAATTTAACGATGGAGACGCTCCAAGCGTAAAAGGGGAGACCAGCTCAAACGCAATAGAGAAAAAACAGGCGAGTAACCGGTGCCCCAGAACTGCGGGTGAATTTTGAAGAAGATCAGAAAGCGATGAAATAGCTGCTCCTCCTCGATTGAAACTTTGTGTAAAGAGGCCAGAAATTCCTGAGTACATTTCCACCTGGTGGATAATCCAGCCTTGGGGTGCTCCCTGGCTTTCACCTGCTTTCCTCTGATCAGTGAGGTTATTCAACATTCATACAGCTTCACTGAATGTCCTCACTGGAAGGTCAGATATAGTGAAATCTGCAAGGACAAGGAAAACCAAAATGGAAGCTTTAGGCCTGCATTATTTGGTATACACTCTCAGAAGAAGAGGTTCCAAAAGGCTCCCCTGTCTCCATAGAGCAGTGGTCTCCAACCCTGGTCCTGGAGAGCTACAGGGTCTACTGGTTTTCATAGTGACTCTGCACTTCATGAATCAATTACAGCAGTTGATTACACAGTTAACTCAACTCACCTGGTGTCTTGGGTCTAAATTGGGTGCTGATTTTAAGGTGAAAACAAAAACCAGCAGAACCTGTAGCTCTCCAGGTCCAGGGTTGGAGACCACTGCCATAGAGGAACCCTATCTAGTGCAAGGGCTCTTGGGCAAAACGGTTCAATTTGGGAGTTCATACCAACCATAGAATGTTCCATTAAGAACTAAAAAGGGTTCGCCTCTGAGAACAAACCCTTTTTCTGAGAGTGTATATCAATACAAATGGTTGCATACCTTCATACCTCATATTGTCATCAATGAAATACTTTGACATTTATCTAAATAAGAAATTTTACGATATATGCAGTTTTATGATGTATCCTGTGACACGTACACTACGTTACACGGAATGGAAGCAGCAGGGATGGATCTATTTCCAAAATAAATGCATTGCATTTGATATGCATGAATGCACTTCTTGAATTCTGCATCCGATTTGTCAGCATGCATTTTCTTCCTTGTTTAGGGTGTTCGCTCGCTTGTCTCGCCATGGGAACAGTAAGAAAGGGCATTATTATTTAAAGCTGTTAGCTGGTGAAGGAGATGTTTCGTTTGGTTTGGCGGTAAGTGTGTGGTAGGAGTTTGTAATGACAGGTGGGGTAATGCAGCGAGATTGCAGCTGGATTGCTTCCTAATGGCAACCAAAAACTTCAGTTTTTCCATCAGAACGGCAGCACTTACCCCAACGGCCCTGACCAATCAGGTTTCCCGAACAGGCAGGTGGGAGGTGAGGAAGGGACTAATGCATGCGAAGCGACGCTTGCTTTAAAACAAGTGGGAGGGAGGGGCGGTCAGAGCAATATCACTAAGTCACCCAGCGCCAGATTACTTTGGTGACTTGTTTCTTAGGTTTTTCAGATGCACTCTCAAAAAAATTCACTCTAAAAAAAAAAAAAATAATAAAGGAAAAAAATCCAAATTGGTTCGATTTCAGGCTGGATTTATGTATAAGTCTCTTGCAAAAAAAGGGATATAGAAAAGTGCGATTGAGAATTGCCTGTCGTGGCCACTGGACCAGGTGGTGAATGGATCAGAGGCATTCTGGCACCCTCTTCCCCTGTCCTAAGCTGACCGATCTGGCCTGTTCCGGCTGGTCGGCTTAAGGCTACTATGAGGGCGTTTCTGGTCCTGATCCAGGTACGAATGAGGCCCTTATTTAAGGCATAAAAATGTTTCTGTCCATAAGTCAGAGTCCCTGTGGGCCACTGCGGAAATAGTGGGCAGTTAAACAAGCTCGTAATGGCCTCTCCTGTCCTGTATACATGCGTTCGTGCTGTTATCGCTGGGTCAGTGGGCTGTGGCCCAGGAGGGGAAGTGTCACGCCCAAGACGCAGCTAGAACAGGAGAGCTCCTCATGGAGATGCAGGTAGAACAGGAGAGCCCCTCACAGCAACACAGCTGGAACACTGTGGGGCTGACACACACCTGCCTTCCTCTGGTCCATTGGGTGTCTGCAGTGTGCCTGTCCCAGTGAAATGTGCAAGTCTGTGGGCATTCCACAGGGTGACAGTAAGCGCTGTGCTGCAGCAGGTACGCTTGGCTGATGGTCTTAGTCTGCATTGTTCCTTGCATTGCAACAATGCAGTGGATAAGTCTGCGGTTTTAATTGGCCATTCTGAGCATAGGAATGAAGAAACACAATGACTCAAAAACCCAGTCTGTGTCTGTGGCACGTAGGAAGTCACGTAGGAAGATTGGACATCACTCAGTTTGGCCTCTGAGTCTGAATAAAAATAAAAGATCTCACCACTAGTTCTTGTGGTGTTGCAGTGCTTTCATATCCATTCCATTATATCAGGGTTTGGAGCTAAATGTGTCTCAATCAGATTGCATTGCCATGAAGATGTTAAAAAATAGCGCGCACGTCTCTTTGTCTTCAGAGGCAATCACAACCTGCGTCTAAGGTCCTCTCGTGTGCTTGAATGTACTCTAGCCGGGCTTCAGACCTTTGTTATTGACCATGTTAGTCGTGTACAGTATTCTCCTACTCTTAATTCCCCCAGTTTCCTGGAGTAGGTCTGCCACATTTAGAATCACTAGAAAGGAGAGGTGCTATAATATTTACTGATCCAGCTCTATATGTTTGCTGATGTGTAATCTCGCCTGGCTGGTTTGTGGAGGTGCAGACTCAGGGTTTGTCGCTGAATGGATGACTGTACGTGCGACTGCATGGCTGCGATCTCTGATTTTGTGTAAGAGCTGCATCTCCCACACGGTCTATATTTGGACGTAAACATTGCAGGTATGTGCAAAAAAAAAAAAAAAAAAAAAAAGATCATTTGTATGACACAACTCACCTCTCCCCTCAACACCCCCCCTCTGCTCCAACCATCACCACCCATCTACAGTTGCCATGGCAATGTACAAAGAGGTTTCCAGGCAATCACTATTATTCCAGTCACCGTGGCAACGTTTGGCTTTCATCCAGGCTTTGCGATGCATGGCTCTCTTGCTCTTCCCAAACGCCACAGGGTACCTGCTGTCTACCAAGGGCATTCTGCACCTGGACAACAGGTGAGTCCCAGACAAAGACTGTGTTGTCCAGAAAAAAAGATGCTAAACTGAAACTGAGTATAGGTGTGTGGGTTGTCACCTGAGGTTTCTTTATAGATGTAATGGACGTCTCAGCATTGACACCAAATGTGATGATCACTTGAACGAGAAGCAGCATCTTAAACTATTTTTTAGTGTAGCAAAACTGGCTCATATCACACCATCTTGACCTTTCATTCTCTCTGTTCTCTGTGAAATTAGCTTATTTTCTGAAAATTTGTGCAAACAGCTACAAGTGACCAGTCACTGGGCGGCTTCCAAAGACATCATTACACAGGCATCCAATAATGCACATCTGTGTGCCACCACAGGGGACTAGATTAACGGACATTCCTCGCTGAAAATGCCCCTTGTTGTGGCCGCGCTGAGACAGGTTTTGTGTGAGCGAGGCCATGTTTTTTTCTTTAGCTTAATTTGCCGTCGGTGATGTAGAACACCTGCTAATTGCGGAGCTGCAAGTCCATTAGCGTTAGCCTCCCTGAAGTCCATCTGGGGGGCTGAAAAATTGCTCTCTTCAGGGGAATCGTGTCAGCCGTGGCAGTAAATTACTGTCATTTCGGTAACAGCCATGCTCAGGCTTGAATTACTGCAAAGCTTTCATCAGCTACAGTAATGGAGGCCAAGATTTCTCTGCCAGCTGCAGCAATGCATTGTAGGAAATGCGGTTATTAATTGGGACAGGAAGTTAAGGCAACATCTAATGGTGGGAGATCTATGCGGACCCTGATATAACTAGTTCCTGGGTCAATTTGGGATATGATTTCATATCCGTTTAGTTTGTTATCTTTTGGCATCTGGACACTTGAGTCCAGCTAAGAGTAAGTTATTTAGCCTGAAGCTTTCTGGCAGAAGTTGCAGTAATCTCTCTGCAGGTTTGATTCTCACATGGGGCACAGCCATTGTATCTCAGTGCAAGGGCACTTCACCTGAATTTCATTAAAAATACAGCTGTGCAAGTGGCTGTGGATGAGAGCAGCTGCTGAATGTATAACTATAAATGTAATGAAGCAACCATCTGTCTCTGACAGTCTCTAAACAACTACTTGTGATTTTATTGGGGTGGATCAATGGGCCAAGCATGTCCATGCCAAACATGCACTGCTAGCAAACCACCTTCAAGCATGCAGGGTTTAACATTAGCATCATGACTTTTTGTATTGGCCAAAGTGAACCGCGGTACAAAAATCAAAACGTAGCTTCCCCTGCAGTTCTAACTGTGAGTGACGGTACTGCCCCCGGTGGTGACCGGATGACATGCGGGCACAAAGCAGCCGCTTCCTTGGGCTTCCTGGGCATGAGGAAGCTGGAAGAAAATCGGGGAGCAGCAGAGAGAGAACAGGAGCAGGAAACATCTGAGCCCATAGCCGCAGCCTCTGTAGCACGAGCAGGGCTCGCTAACACGCTCACTTGATATCAGCAGCCCCAGTTGCTGCAAGGCTCGAGTACATTACGATTAGACGCGGTCTAGAGTCTCAGGGTCTGCCTATTTATGCATTTTCTTAAATAGCATCGCTTTCTGGTATGAATTCAAAAGTCAGCCCTCCCTCTGGGGCATTTGGAGGACATGTGTGTGTGTGTGGGTGTGTGTGGGTGTGTGTGCACACACCTGCCTTCCATTGCCCCCCGGCTGAGGAGGCAGCCCGGCGGTGAGCACCTTCTTATCCTCAGCGCTGCACTGCGCCGCCATCAAACATTTATACACAGCGTCAGAGCGCAGCCTCCGGAGCACCTCCGGAACCCTCTCCGCGGTCTCGCCACGGTGATGGATGGAACCCTGCGAGCCCCGAACACTCCACTTAAAGGCCAGCGCTGTCCCCTCTAAATAACGCACCTGGGGGCTAATGCAGTTTTGATAAAGGGCCGACAAAAAAGAAATAAAAGAAGAGGAGAGGCCACTTCCTCCGCGTGATGAATGAACGGCTGGGCTGGGGGCAGATTTAACCCGTTTCAGTGGAGGAGCCGGCACTGGAGAGCCACTAGCTGAGTGACACAGACCTCACCTGTGGGGGTGGGGGGGGGCGGGAGGAATGCGCTGTCACAGATTCTTTACACACAACAGATACTCCACTCCATACTGTAAACGTGCTGTACTGTAAACAGTTCTTGCAAAAAATCTTTTAAGGCTTACCAGGGACAATGCTGTGAAAATGGATGCCATGCATTGCAGTGGAGCAGCAGCAACTCCGGTTATTGTCTGGAACCTCCTGTCGCTGAGACGCGGAGCGGACAGAAGGAATGTAGGAGCGGAGTATCTGGCGAGTCTGAATAATCGCTGGTTTTTACTTGGCCGACAGACGGAGACCTGAGGGAAGAGGGGGGTGTGGGTGGGTTTGCGGCTGAAGTTTTCCTAGCTTCCAGGAGGGGAGTTTTCCTACAGTTACCATGGGAACCACAAGTTTGTTTTATCTTTTTTCTGTCCTCTTCTTTCTCAAACAGACCTTAAAGAAGGAAGGAATACCAACAAGCTTCTGTGTATGCACATCGATGCACACATGCTTACATTTAACTGTAGCTTGAAATGATGCGTGTTCTTTATTATTTATAATTATTTGTTGGCGTTTGGTAAATGCGTGTCAAATTGCGTACTGGCTTCTTCTAAATGCACAGGCCATATCAAACCACACCCTTCCTCTTTCCAGTTTCATTTGCTCTTTGCCGCAACCCCACCCCTTTTGTAAAGATCATATTGGCAACACCACTGTGAAGCATAATTTGGCTGCACCTGTGCTTTTGGGTTGGGCTCTGAGGGACACATTAGTGACTCCCATTGGTTGACTCGACAACGTCCCCCCTTCCCTCCACTCTGGTCTGCTGAGAGTGAGGGCGATTAATCTCCATAATTAGAGCGTTTGCACCTTCGTTCCTGATCTGCCCCCCCCCCCCCCCGCCCCCCCCCCCACCCCCCATCTTAGCAGAGCTCAGCATTCTGGCAGCTTGGGGAGCCCTCTCCTTCTGGAGCCGAGTGGCCCAGCTGCCACCTAATGCGGGCCACCTGTTCCGCGCCCAGGAAGAGCCTGCCGAGAGCCGAGCCAGCAGACAGCCACTCCGGCTTAATCGGACATGACTAATCAATCACAGAGCCCCCCTCCCTCAGCGGCCTTTATTTAGAGAGCTATATAAAAAGCATTGCGCTCGCCGAGCGCCGAGTGTTCCCGCGGAGAGATTAGCTGCTCGTCGCGCAGATGGGGCGCTGGTTTCTCCCCCCTAACGGGTTAGGGGGGTGTGAGGCATGGCACTGCTCACTTATGCACCGCAGGGATTTCTCATCTTTTCTCAGAGTTAGAGAGAGAGGGGGAGAGAGAGCAGGGTGGGGGGAGAGCAAGAGAGAGATACAGAGAGAGAGAGCAGGGTGCAGGAGAGCAAGAGTGAGAGAGATACAGAGAGAGAGAGAGAGCAGGGTGCAGGAGAGCAAGAGAGAGAGAGATACAGAGAGAGAGAAAGAGAGAGGAGGGTGGGGGAGAACAAGAGAGAGAGAGAGAGAGAGCAGGGAGGGGGAGAGCAAGAGAGAGAGAGGGAGAGATGATGAGATGGAAAGATACCAGTATGCAAATGTATTCATCTGTTTGTGTTCTTTTCTTGCTTAAGAGGAGTCATATTCACATAAGGGTCAGCAATATTTGCTTTTATAATATGTGTTTTTCTCGTGTCTTGCCATTTTGCTTTTTGAAATGGTTCTGGCAGCACAGCCCTTTTCACTACCATGCCAGTGAAGCTGAATTTAACAGAAAATTGAGAGATGGAGGGAGGCAAAAGCTGAGTGAGACAGTAGCATTTCCAACCAATTGCATATGTAGTAATATGGTAATATGAGGTAATTACTATGTAATTACATATGTTCCTACTAAGGGAGTACTGACTAGTAACACATATGAATAATGGTTCATTTTGAAAGGGTTTTCACCTCTGTTCATCTATAGTAACACACACTTCATTATGGTTCCTTCATTGTGGTTCCATTGTACTGACACACTATTGTTGAGGCTCATGGCCTCTGTAATATAAAATGTGGCCAATATTTGAAGCATGACCGCAATCTCCAAGATAACTACGGCGCAGTCCTCCCATTCACTACCGCAAGCGATTACCATGGTAACCAGCCAACGGAAATGCGTGGCCATTTTTGTGTAAAACCCTCGCTTTTCCTCCAGATCTCTGAAAATGACCGAGTGTTCTCAGGGCTGGGTGGAGGAAGCCAAACCAGTTTAATCAAGATCATGATTACAATCAGGTGTGTCGTTGATCCATGGGAGAGCGAGGTCAGGCCTATATAAGCCAATCAGGCAACCTGCTTAGCAACTGGAGAGCAAAGTCAGCAACATATGATATTGCTGCAGTGAGACTCTGCAAGGCATTGCAGGCCTCCAGGACCCAAGTAGCATAGCCTCACAAGACACCTCCTGGACCAGGGTATAGCCTGTTTACACATATGCTCAGACGGGCACTTGTTACTGTATTTCAAAATCAATTAATGCATAACAGATGCTTTTGAAATAAGGAGAGAGGATTCTAATGAAATACTTGAATTGGGTCATGATTGTACTTCAAATATGAAGAGTCCTTATAAATCTTTAATCATTTTGTATGCAAGTGATTTTGCTTTCAAACGGGACTCGGTTTGGGAAAATATGTATTCAACCTTCCACATATTAACAAAACATCCATTTAGTATTTTTTCTATACCCTTATTAATCATTGCTAAGTAATCTTCAGACCTGGATTGTTATTATTAAATGAAACAAGAACAAGGTGTGAAAAGCGTTATTGTAAACAAAAACATAAATGAGTTTGTATGAAAAAAAACTGAAACCAAAACTAACTAAAATAAAAATTATGATGAATTACTTTTTGCTTTCAATCCAGTCCTGAGTGTGTATGAGAGTGTATATTGACGTAAATAAAATATCTTCTTTCTCTTGATCCTTTCTCTGTCGATTGTTGTCGTTACTACAAGGCCCGTCCTACTCCGAACCCCTGTTGTTCTTAACACACTGGGAAGGACGTTAAAAACAGCCATTTTTGTCTAGCGTTAAATTGCAAACTGGAGGAGAAGTCCTGCTAAGGTGTACTTTGACTATAATATGCTGGTTTACAATTCCAAATGCATAGTTGTAGGTAGTGGGTTATGTGGTGTGCAAAGCAAAGGGAATATAAAGAATGACTAAAACTACAATAAAAATTAAATATTTTTAGAAATTAAACCTGGAACACGCTGGAACTACAACTAAAATAAAACACACGCATGCGCGCACACACACACACATGCACACACACACTGAAATCTAAAATTAAACTAAATTATAATGTAGCATTCTAACAATAGAAATTAAAATGAAATCAAAGACCTAAAATTATAATAACCTTGCTTTGGACCGTTGGCGTTTTAGTCTAAATATCCATTTATACCTTGTTTTACATTGCCACATTTAATGTCAAGTTCCTCTGTGCCTGAAAGATAAGGATTCCTCCAATATCTTTGTTGCCGCCACCTTATAATGACATCACACGTTCCAGTCACAAAAGAATCCTGTATCGCCTCAGACACCTTAAGGAACACTCACAGATGAAGACATGAGAAGAGATTGGTTTATTGTAAATAATTATTAAGAAGTGAACAAGACAACAGTGTTTAAATCCCCATTTCTTTTTTCTTTTGGAACTTGCAAATGACAAATAATGACAAGAACAGCACTTAATTTTAAAATAAACCCTTAAACAAACTGTCGACATCACCTCCTTGAGCGATGTGCGATCGGTAGGGCGTCTGTCTTCTGCCCCCATGCGTGAGAGCAGAATGGAATAGCCTGCGCGGCACTTGAGTCCAGACATGATCCCAATGACAGCCCCAAAGCTTGGCTTCCAGCCAAGAGAGAAACGTGGACTTCTCTTACAGTTTTGTGGCAGTTGTATAGTCAATTTTCTAATAAATAAATACATAAATGGAAAAAAATTAAAAACATACCGTATCCTTTGCCAACTTTAAACACGCAAAGAAAATCCATAAAGAACGCTTGAAAACGACCAGTGGTAAAATTGCATTGTGAGGTCAGCTCTCGGGGTTCTGAAGCCGGTTTGAGCTGGAATGAAGCTGTTTGGCGGCAGCGCACAGAGACGTCTAGAAAGGGTCCGCTTTTCACGAAAAGGGACGCGGCGCTCGCAGCGGTAACTCCACGTTTGTGTGTCCAAGGTGTGGCCATTGCCCCCCGCTGGGCACTGAGCAAAACAGAAAAATAAAAATAAAAAACAATACATACATCCTAGGATAGTCTGGTGCTCCTTCTCCATAGCATCTGGAAAGGGAAGTTACAGTTTGGGCGGTTGGTTTCCTGCAATCTGATTGGTTGTAACCAGTGGTAGGCAGCACTGTACTATGGAACGATGGTTGAATTTGATGGAATTTTCTCCCCTTCTCTAATTGGAGCCCCACCTACACGAGTTGGTGATTCGTCCGGAGTAACAGACCGTCGGTTTATTAGCAAACTGCATTCCCAACATTAAGTTGATATCAGCCTGTCGACCTGGTCTAAATTGTAGCAACATAAGGCATGACAGTCTGACAACAAGACTCAACGTTCTGCAAACCTCATTCAGATGGTTTCTTTCCTCTGTTTCCCCAACTGGCCTCCATTATCCTCAGTGTGATACAGACCACGTCAAAAAGTGTTCAGCTGTCTCTAATGCACAGCAGCCTGGACCCACACAAGAAACGCCATTAGTACACAACCCCTATTTCTCTACATCCCTCTCTCTCTCTTCATGTCTATTTCTGTCCATCAGGCCTAAGAATGCGAGGGTGGATTAAGTCTGGAGGTGTGTTTTCAGTAAATTGGCTTTAGGATTGCATTGTGTTTGCCTTTGGCTTTAGGACCTTCTGTATTCACTTGGTAGGCACACACGTTGTCGATAGCATCCTGTTGCCGATTGCCAATCTTTGTACCTTTTTTTATTCCATTTTCTCCACTGCTTCAACTTTGATAACGCAGTGCAGCAGATGTCTCTCCCAACAAGGAACACGATTGGAAGAATTTGGCTCTGTCGAAACTTTTACAAAGCCAATATACAGCTCTGGAAAAAATTCCACATCATCAGAGAGTCCACATAAAATTTTTGGATTCACTGTTTACGGGTAACTTATGATATTCATGAACTGTTAACTACGTTTTATTTTAATTGCAAAAAATATTGTAATTCTGAACATAATATTGTCAATATTTGCAGAAAATGACAACTGGTCAAAATACTAGAAATCCACAGTGCTGTTATACATTGAATCATGCAAAATAGGCAATATTATGCCCATAAATAAATAAATAAATATAACAATGTCTTTGCTTAGGCAGGGTTTAATCAATATTTGGTCGAGTAACCCCGATTCTTCGGGGTGGGGTCTTCATTTTTTTCAGAGCTGTATGCTTAAAATATAAGTGGGAAAAGCACCAATCACCAATAAGTCGAATAAGCATTTTGCCAGAAAATCTTTTTGTCATCAAAATCACACCCTATAGCGTACATGTTCTGTTTATCAGTCCATTTCATAAGCAATCGTAATGAGCAATAGCTACAACTTTCAGTACATGCCAGTCACTTGACTAAAATATCGCTACTGTTGTGTTCAAATTAAATACTTTTCATTGTGTTCCGACCTCCATTTTTGTCTGCCATGTGGCACCAACAATTGAGTGGTGTGCCACAAGGACCAACATAGGCCAAATAAACTGCCCCAGTGCTTCAGTGTCTTTCCCTTGGTCGTTCTGCCTGTATTTGCCAGGGGTGCTGGGACTCGCAAACGCTCGGGCAGGATGGGGTGGGTAGGGCGCCCCCCTGCTGGAGATGATCTGTCTAACAGCCCGGTGGAGCTGGGCTGGGACAATTGACATGTCGGATCTTTAATCTGATTGGTTATCATGCCGTGTTCCTCCTCCTCCTGGTCTCTCTGCCAGCTTGCCTCGCATCGCCAGATATCCCAGCATGCCTTAAGGACACGAAGAATCGGCTCTCATTGAAAATGGAGGCGTTTAAAGTTCGCTTCTCATTGGAGGATATGTGGCTTTACCCAAACCCTTGCTATCTGCTCTTCAGCCACAGAGCGTTCCATTTCTCCATTTTTTCCTCTCACCGCGATGCTAAATATACCACGGGACGTGGAGATGCAGGCAGACATAGACCTCCACCGTCATAATTCAACACTCAAGCTCTAGACCCCTGTTACTCAAAGCACAGCCTTCTAGGTCCAAGAACTGCTGGTTTTCCACCCTCCCTTTACCTGGGAGTCTGGTGTGAATACGGTCTTGCCAATCAGTAGCACTAATTGTTCAGTTAATTACCTGGTAGAAAAGAAACCCAGAGCCAGATTTGGATTTGAGGTGCAGATTTGAGTTTCCATGCTCTAGACCACAGGGGCATAGAAAACTCGGATTGGTGAATGGCCTATTCCCCTCAGTCTTCATTTTTAAGTTCATATATAACTCAATATATATCTCAATAATTGTTTTGTTCACTGGAGTCTCTTTTGTAGAATTGCTAGAGATGTAAAAGATAAGCATTTTTAAAAACTGCGACTAGTTTCCTTTTGGCCTTGCGGAATGGTTTGCAGGAACTTCAAAAGATCAACAGTAATGGTGTTATTGCCATTAACGACCGAGTCTCTGTGTTGCAGTGACTAAACTCTTCAAATAAGCATCTCAGTGAGGAAATGAACACAGACCTCACCTCCCACCCCCCTCCAAGAAAGGGTTCCTTTGGAAAAACTGTAACTTGGCACACCCTTATAAAAAGTAATACAATGCAACGTATAAATGCCAAAGTCCAAGGAATACAGTCTACATATACATCAGGATATAATAAGTATATTACAGATATCAGTTATCACCACTTTCATGTATGCAATTGTATGCATATGTCCTAGAAGACACTGCACAATGACATGTTTTGGAAATATATCGTACAATATATGCAAAATAACTGCATGAAAATAGAAATAATTGATATATTTTGTAATATGTACTTTTTATTTGGCATAGTTTGAAATATGCATTTCTGATATGTATTCCTATATTGTTTTCTGTTTTGGATTAGATTTTTTTTCCTCTATATATTGACAGTTGACATATATTGCTTTTTCAAGAGAGAATGTACAGATTGCATACATAATACGTCAATAAATATTCTTATTATGGAATAATTTAGAAAACGCGACTAGTCCGATGGTGTAATGTTCTTGAAAAGCAACCCTGGGCTTCACATGATATCTGTCATGTGAGGCCAGAGGAAAAATCTCTACCAGCATCACCACCATTCTAGATACTGAACAAATATTCAACTCCTGTATACAAAACAGTTCTGCGCTAGCAATCTTCCCTTCATAAATATTCATCACGCAGCAGCAAATTGGAAAATGTAATTGGCTTTATCACATAAGCAGTAACAGTTGTCAGCAAATAAGAGCGCTTCTAGCCTCAACAGTGACAGCGTCGTAGCTTAACATCCACCCAGTAAAACAGAACACCTGTTACTTACCCCGAGATGCACCAATCGTTAAGCACAGAAAAATCATGTGACTGTCTAGCGCAGTGATCCAGCCAATCACACTTTGCTGTGTGCTGTGTGAGCGGATGCTGCAGCCTGCCTGCCTTGGCTTGCAGGCTGAAGTCTGAGGGAAACCCGCTTGCTTTAAAACGGACGGAAAAAAACGTTCAGGAGGAGCCTCTCCCATTGCCTTTCAGTGCCACAGCGTCCACTTTCTCATTCCCTCCCTCTCTCTCTCTCTATTCTGTTGTTTTTAAAAGTTGTATCCCATGGAAAGAATTAAACAAAGAAGAAAGTAATAGTAAAAGAAAGACATAACCAGACAGACTCAACTGAAGAAGCCCCACCTAGTCCTGTCGGATCCGAGTGGGCATGTTCAGCGAAAGATGCTCCGTTAAAAGGTCAATTTTTTTTTGTTGTTTTTTTGTTTGTTTGTTTTTTTGAACAATTCGGCGGCTGTGTCCCGTGCGTTTGTCTCTCAGACGCGACTTGGCAGTAAACTCTGAAGAATAGGAAAGAAGGCACAGGCCCTGAAGTAGTCCCTCCAAAGTCTGCCCATCGACCCGCCGGACGGGGGGAGGGGGTGTGAATGGAGTCGCGCGCTGATGATGCGTCTCTCGCTGTTTCTCCCCGGCTCGGGTGGATGACATCAGCACTGTTCTCTGTACCAGAGTCTCAGTTACGGTATGGCAGCGTCGGAGGAGTCAGGCCGGGGGGGGGGGGGGGGGGGCAGTCGGGTAGAAGGTAGAAACGCTGTGTTTCTGCTGACAGTGTAGGAAAAGTCCATGTCTTGCCCCATAGAGATTTACTGAAATTTTTTTGCATGACTGTCTCTCCCCCACCAAGATTCTTTCCCACAGTTGGGGCAGGAGTGTACAGAAACATTCCGTCAGTTTGGTTGGTGGTCGTAATCTCATCATTTATTAATATTCCATTTCATGACTCGTCATGAATCCAAGCTGCGATGATCGTCTTTAAGACTGACCTCTGCCACCCCCATTTCCACTGTCACGCACAGATGCCTCAGGGGAATGGTTTGGCACTCTAGCCTCTCGATCAACCAAAAAAATCTTTCTCCGTATACTCCCCTTCTCTCTCTATCTGTTTCCCTCCGTCTTTCATTCTCATTCCCTCTCTCATGCTCACTCTCTCCCTCACTCTCCTGCTCTCTCCATTTATCTGCTGTTGTCTACCTATTTCCCTGTTTCCCTCCCTCTCTTCCTTGCTTTCTCTGCCCATCCAGTTATCTTGCTCCCTCCCTCCTCTTCTTTTTCCCACCCTCTCTCGCATTCTCCCTTCCACATTGTCTCTCTCCCTCTCTCAATCACTCTCCATCCCTCCTCTTCCTCTCTCTCCCTCTCTCTCACTCTCCTTCCCTCCTCTACTCTCTCTGTCTCTCTCTCTCTCTCTCTTACCCCTCCCTCACTGTCTCTCTCCCTCCCTCAATCACTCTCCATCCCTCCTTTTCCTCTCTCCCTCTCTCACTCTCCTTCCCTCCTCTACTCTCTCTGCCTCTCTCCCCTCTCTCTCTCTCTCTCTCTCTTGCCCCTCCCTCATTGTCTCTCTCCCTCTCAATCACTCTCTTTCCCTCCTCTCTCTCTCCCTCTCCCTCCGTTTCTCCCACTCCCTCATCCTCTCCTTCACACCCACTCTCGCATGCTCCCTCCCTCATTGTCTTTCTCCCATTCTCTCTCACTCTCCTCCTCTCTCTCACTCCCCCCTCTCCCTCTCCCTCTCCCTCCCTCCCTGTCCCTCTCTGGGTCACACGGTCACTTCAGTCTTGCTGTTGGTGATGAAGTAGGGCTGCGGGGGGAGGAAGTGCTGGCTCTGGGCCGAGCGGAGCTGGTTGTGCTCCAGGCCGTAGTGTCTCTTAGCCCCGTAGTTGTGTCGGCGGCCCAGAGTCTCGGACCCGCCCCAGCCCTTCAGCACGGTGGGGCTGGCGATGGTGTTGGAGGCGTAGGCCAGCGGGTGGGGCCCGTGGGTCCCGTGGGCCCCGTGGGTCCCGTGGGTCCCGTGCGCCCGGCTGCCGGACTTGGCCCTGTGGCCGTTCTGCTTGCCGCACGACATCTCCGAACTGTAGGGGGCGCCACCGCCGCCACCGCCGCCGTGGTCCAAACGCACGGGGTGCAAAGGCAGGCTGCCTTTCACTGCGAAATCCACCATCTGCCGACGGCTGGAGAAGTAGCTCTCGCTGGCCTTTTCCGCTGTGGACACACACACACACACACACACACACACAGAGACAGATACAGAAAGTGCAAACAAAATTAGTAATTGCATCAATTTTGAAACTTAAAAATGCTCAAAGCATATATCACATGGCTTTGTTCTCATTCAGTTTTCCCAGTTTGGCTCTGGCGCAATTACAGAGTTGTGTGTGCGTGTGCGTGTGTGTGATCAGTCTTGCAAACAAAATCTCCTATGCACCATCTTTCTTGCACGAAGTAACATTTTTCAGTTTGAGCTCAATGTGAGCAATGAAACATTATCTTCGTTGATGTTTTTCTTGAAAAGCATAATAAACATAAATTCATTTTGGGAGAGGGAATAATTAGAAATCAAAGGGGTGAAAGTCTAGCGCTGTATGTGTATGCTTCTTATAATTTATTTCTACAGCCCTGGAATCCCATTAAGTCTAGCTGCAGAGCACTTTGTTTTTTTCCCCTGACTTTGGTTATCAAATTAAAGCAAGTACTGCTCTTGTTTTTTTTCTGTTCAAGCCCCAGCATTTTTAATGCACTGCAGCAACCGCCAAACTCCGGCCTTGTCCTTGCGCTCTGGCGCGTCGCAGGCGCGGCGCTGGTCCCAGCTTGCGGGCGCGCTGCAGAAGCGAGAGCATCTCAGAGCACCCCAGGGCTAGCGACCTCAGCCTGCCAGACGCTTCGTCCGAAGCCACTCTCGAGGGCTTTTTGGGGTTGGACCTGTGCCTCCGTCGCAGTCTCCAGGGGCCTCTGTTTAATATTCTTCCCCTTGCCTTCGCGGGTTATCCGCGGAACGGCGCGGCGGTGCATCACTAACCGAGAGAATGCCGCGGCTTCCGTCTCCCGGGACGCACGTCCCCGCAGGTTGACAGCTGTCATCCGACTGCTCGCGTTTGATGGGTCTGACTTTGAAGGCGGATTTAATTGACTTAGGCAGAAGTGTGAAAGTCAGCGGTTTGATCCCGAGCAAGACGCCATCAAAATCTCACCGGCTAATTTATTTGTTTCCCCCGTCGGGTGCAAGGTTTACGGAGTCCCTGCGGTCTCCTGCTTTGTTTACGAGCTGATTCATGCTCACGTGTGAAATCCCTCTCGGGCGTCTTCCTCGTTTAGTGTTAGATAGCTCGTCATTTTGAACTCTTGAAGATAAATTTAACGCGTTTAGGAGTTTAGCCCGACTATGAATCTTATTAGTCGTTCCTCGTATTTGTAGGTAGCGCGTGAGACTGAGAGTGACTGACGGATCTGTTGAAGAAAAAAAAGGGCACACGTTGTCAACAGCAACAGTTTCTCAAGCGGCACACTGTAACCCTGCCGCACAGAGTCAGTACGACAAAGAGGAATTAAAACAATTTCATATCGGAAGTAGCCGACCTGAACAGACGTCGTATTCGGGGGGAGAGTCACCATTGTTGTCATCTTCAACAAATACCGGAACAAGAATACATATCGTCTTACTTCTCTCTTCTTTTGTGTGAATGACATTAAAATAATTGGTTCCGTGCTCGCGACCCGGGCGGGGGGGGGGGGTCCAAACAGCCCGCGGCCGATGTTTGGGCTTCTCTCCGTCATTAGCTGGCTGTTTCTGCGCATCGACGTCCGGGAGGAAATCCAATACAGTGACCTTCCGGAATCGTTCAGGGACTGAAGATGGGCCAATCGATCGGCGGTTTGGGCCTTATCGGTGCCCGGGCTCCGCGCCCATCCCTCTCTGGGAATTTGGAGGTGAGGCAATTAAAACGGAAAAATTCTCCAGTAAATAACACTAACTCCCCGGGCGCACGGGGTCGCGTTGTTGTCCCGTTCTTCGCGCGTCAGAACTCCGTCAGAAGGGTAAGCGCTTAAGGCAGCCTACGAGGCTAAAACGTAGCTGTAATCTAATGCTATTTTGCAAACCCCCGACGAAAGAAAAGTATTAATTAAAATGGCATTGTTTTGTTCGTCCCTGTTTGTTTTTTGCAGTATTGTTTGCTTTCTAGGCACTTTCGTTCAGCAGAACTTCCATCCAGCAGTTTAGTATTCGTGCTGAGCATCATGGGAAATAAGCTCTGCTCTCGGGTGTGCGGCAGCAGGGCTGCTCAAATCTGGAAGCTTAGTTTCTGTAAGTGTACCTTAGGCACTCAGGCCATGAGAATACAAATGCCTGTCAGGTTTTTTCCCTTTACAGTCACAAGCAAGTAAAAGGTGTGGATTGAGGAGGTTTTTTATGTCTTTTGTGGTGTCTGGTGCTGCCGCAGATCGAAAGAGGCTCGGCGAAGTCTGCAGGATGTGAGCCGAGCGTGTTTTCGCGAGCTCTCCGGGTGGGCGTGCCCGTTGGTTTAGACGTGACTGTCGTTCGACAGGTTTCTGGCACGCATCATCTGACAGGAGGCAGCTTCACGCCGTTGGACGTTTGACGAGATGATCCAGCAGCGACCTGAATTGGCAGATGCTCCCAAGCCCCCCCCCCCCCCAACCTCAGGCTTTCGCACTGTTTTGCCATCCATGGGGGGGGACGGGGGAGGGTGCAGAGGGTCCAGCAGAGAGTGAAAAGGAAGTGAGAGGGAGTTGTTGTTAGCTCGCTGGCGCGCGCGTGATTGCATCTTCATCCGCGCCAAACCGGTTTGCTCCGGTATTCCCTGGACCACCTGGGGTTGCCCGCCATCAGCCACGGACGCCATAGACTAACCAGGTGGCCCCGCTCCTTCAATCCCCTCTGCTTCCAAACCGCACAAGACGTCCTCGGGCCTGCCCCTTCGTGAATATTAATGAGATTTATGAAATCGGAATGTTTTGGCTTCTGCGGGAGGGTGTCTAGAATACAGAGCCGGGTGTCTGGTTGGTCTCTGGAGTCTGCGGCTCAGGGCAGGTTTAGCACCTGTGGCAGCGTGCTTTCCGCTTTCAGCAGGGGCAGGGTTTGCGGTTTCACTGAGAACAGAATGGGCAATTATGCCTGGAGGGGTGTCGCTCAGGGGGGAATGCAGCCCTCCGTTGGGAACGGCAGTTAAAATGCATGCTCTTGCATTCACCCCCCCCCCCCCCCCCACAGCTGGGAAAGGAACATGCTGGAACTTGGCGTAATCAGCCCCCCCCCCCTCCCACGCTTCAATTGTAATAAGACCCCTGCACTTCAGTGAATGGCACTTAGTTTTATTTATTTTTCTGTTCCTGTTATTCTTTTGACAGCCAAACCCACATCTCTCTGTGTGACCAGCTCTATTCACAAGCTCCTAATGAATAAAAGCTAAAATATATATATATATATTTTTTTGGGGGGGGGGGGGTATACTGGTAATTACAGTCAGTGGAATGTTTTCCATGGCTCACGTGTTGGCCATGTGTCGTCTGTGATGCGTGATGGAGAGAAGAAACTGTTTTAACTACTTATAGCCGGTGTGGATTTCCTTAACCATGAATTTGGGGGTATTCTGTCTGGCTGTCTCTAAATGGGATTGCCATGCATGGCTAACATCTCTATCGAGCCCTTGACAGTGTTAAAAAAAACACTGTCAAGGGCTTTTACATTAAAAAACACATGAGACAGACAAGACAGACAGACACACACACACACTCTCTGAGAGAGCAGGGCGAGGGTCTTACCAACAGCCTTGAGAGAGGCATATTTGCTGCTTACGTCCTTGGCCGACTGGTGGTGGTCGTAGTTGTGGCTAAGCTGGCCCAGGGTGTGGTAGCCTTGGGTTATGGGCGTGGCAATGGGTGTGGCAATTGGTTGGGGTAGGGTGTGTGTCATCGGTTGGGGCAGAGTTCGGGCTGATGGCTGGGGGAGGGTGTGCACCAGCGATTGAGTCATTTTTTGGCCTGGAGTATGACCTAAGGTGTGGGACATGGAGTGGGATATATTTGGGCCCATGGTGTGTAATGTATTTTGGCCCATTGAGTGGGATATGTTTGAGCCCATGGTGTGTGATGTATTTTGGCCTATTGAATGAGATATGTTTGAGCCCATAGTGTGTGATGTATTTTGGCCCATTGAGTGAGTCAGGTTTTGGCCCATAGCATGGCCCATGGAGTGAGATATATTTGGGCCCATGGTGTGTGACATATTGTGTCCCATGGTGTGACCCATTGAGTGGGACATATTTTGACCCATATTGTGTCCCATGGTGTGGCCCATTGAGTGGGATATATTTTGACCCATATTTTGGCCCATATTTTGGCCCATGGAGTGAGCCATGGAGTGACCCATATTTTGGCCAATATTTTGGCCCATGGAGTGAGCCATGTTTTGGCCTATATTTTGGCCCATGACATGACCCATATTCTGGCCCATATTTTGGCCCATGGTGTGTCCCATGGGATGGGACATACTTTGACCCATGCTGTGGTGCATACCTTGGCCCATGGTGTGGGGCATATTTTGGGCCATAGTGTGGCCCATGGTGTTGGACATATTCTGACCCATGGAGTGAGCCATGGTTTGGCCCATGGTCTGGTTCATGGGTTGACCGATATTTTGGTTCATGTTTTGACCCATAGTTTGTCCCATTGTGGGCACCAGGGAAGGGGTGGGGCCCATGGATGCGCCTGTGTTGTTCATCTGGGAGCCCTCTGTGTGTGTGAGAGAGGGGGGGGGGAGGAGGGAGAGGGAGAGGGAGAGAAGAACACCATTAGTGAGGAAAATTCAGTATTAGCAGTTCTGAAACCTATAAAGAAACACAACATTTGGAAAACTACGATTGTTGAGATTGGGCACCTCACAGGGGAGCTGTTGGCCATTTCCTGGTTGGCATCTGAGTGATCAGGGTCAATTGCTGTTATGCCCAAACACGGTTAACTCTCCTCTCCACGGTCATTATGACCGCTGCGCTTCATCTGTCCTCTCAAAAGACTCTGACCTTGTGGAGCAGCACACGTCCCACTATTATAACTGAATTACATTTTAAAGAAGGGTCGCTCGTCTTTCTGGAGGAAAGGTTCTGGCTGGATGTGCAGAGAATTTTAAACGCCAGCCTTGCTAGGGTCATTGACTCAGCGAAACCTTTCCCCATTTATGATCATTTCAAATTTCAGTTACAAGTGCAAGTTAAATGAAAATCACCAGCTAGGGTACCATAAACATTGAACATTTTTTCCAAAGAACAGTTTCAAGGTGTTCTTTAAGGGCAGTTTCAGGACCTTCACAAATAACACAAATTGCATGAAAGGAATTAACTGCAACTCACAATGGCTACATGTGTTAATATTCTAAAATAAATTGTTCTGCCCCCGACCCCAAGCTGAAATGTAAGGTGAACAGTAATATTCTTTTTGATGCACAATTAATTCTGAAAATCAGATATGCAAACTAAACTTATGTGAAGATTTTCCAACTGTTGATTTTAATTATCAACAGTAGATATTTTCTCATTGGGATTGTTATCTTGATTATGATCATTCGTTATAAAAAACTTAAGCATTATTAAACCTATGGCTGTCAATCCAGATATCACGTATTTATAAAATGTGTAATTTCATTCAAAGAGACATTCAACAAGAACGTTTTTGCTCTTGCAAGGTCTCATTAGACTAAATATGCAAATAGAAGGCAGTTGTGCTCTCTGATGCTTGAAAATAGGGAAGGTTTCCACAGCAATAGAGGGGTGTTGCACTTGTTTAATGACATTTCTCATTTTCTCTTTGTAAGGGGAAAAGCTGTGTGTTATTTACAAAGCACTTAGTGGAGAACAGCTCTGCCAGACCGTCGGTGCATTGTGCTGCACACGTTCTCTTTCTTGTGAAAGAACTCCTATCTGGCAACCCTGTCTGCTCCCCAGTGACATGTTCATAGACATTTAGTAATTCTGGAATATGAATAGAGTATTTTTTTAATGATGGACTGTATGCCTGCTTTATTAAGCACTAATAAAGCAGTAATAATACAGAATAAAGCATTACCATTTTGTCAGTGAGCTATTGCGGTTGGTGAAGCATGGAGTCATGTGACAGTCTCATAATTCTCTCCTTTGGACCCGAATGTAAATTATATCTAACCACCCCCCCCACCCCCCACCCCCTCCCAGTCTGAAAGGATATTAAATGAAACGGAAAATGTAGAGATGATTTAAGACAGTGCTAGTTAGGGTGCCGAAATGAGCCAAAGATAGGTCAAGAGGTGATGTTATAGTAGGAATAAAACAGCCATCACAGTTGACAATGAAGAACTAGATGAGGTGCCTGACTTCCTCTCCCTTGAAAGCCCTACAGCAAATGGAGACATTTCTAAATGACGTGAGAAACATCTGTCGAGCACAGCACATCGACTTCAGGCTAAAAATGTACTCCTATATAGCTTACAGCTATTGAGCACTAGTGGATGTAAGTATAACCAAAGCGAAGTCCTCCAAAGAATCCTGGACATATTTTGGCCAAATGGCATCTTCAAAGACCTGCACTAAAGGACCAGGACAACATTATTGGGCCTTATTCAATTGGTCAAGAGGAGAATGCTCCTGGGTGGATGTCATCAACACCCAAAATAGATAGGAGTGGTCTTGTTTTTTTTTCACTGGGAAGCATGTCACTGTTCAGAATTTCATGCTCCTAATAAAAATTGTAGTTCCTGGACTAACTATTACCACTCTGCGGATCATTTCTATCACTTAAATTCCCCTCTTTGATGCGGTAACATGTACCTCCTGTACCACTCATGTTATATGTACCTCCATCCAGCACTTGTTGTGCCTTATACCATTGTCTTGATGTTGTAGCTTGTAATGCCTCCTAGTTTGACATAGCATAGGTTAGGTCAGAGTAATGTTCTCTGTCATGAATGTTCTCATTCATGGCTATGAATAACTGTACAAAATGAGTATTTTACCTTATTGGACCTGTGTTTGTAGTTGTTCCAATGACCTTGATGGTATGCACTTATTGTATGTCACATTGGATAAAAGCATCTACCAAATAAATGTAATGTACTGTATTGCGCTGACAGGGAGTCAGCAGGTGTGATAAAGAGACAGTGATCAGTTGCAAAACATCATACTGGGTCAGAATTATGTCAATTTTAGGTTCTCCATAATACAGTGTAATCATGTTAGATATTGTTGGAAAGCCGATGTCATGGGGAACAAGTTGGTGTCTTTGGTGGTGGGGTGCTGGCTGAAGATCTTGCTACCTATGGGTCAGCGCCCAGCCAGACACAAAGGATAAGCCAGTGTGGTGTGCTTACAGAGGCAGCGCGAGCAGGAATATTGATTCACTGTTTTGTTATGATTGTGTCTTTATTTGATGACTTTGGGTTTTCCTTTGATCTTTGGGTATATAAGGGGGAAAGTGGAATGGTTCAGGGAGACTCGTCAGTACGACCTCCTGCGCGCCATTCGCGTATAGCCATTTCACTACACACACCTTTGTACCATTGCATATTGAACACACTGTGCAATAAACTGCATTCACTTTTACTTGGCATTCCTTTTGACTGTTACCCCTCTGCACACCTAGCAATTTCATGGTCCTTACATACACATCAAAGGATATCTGCTGCCCATAATCAATTGCCTATAAGTGCCCTAGCAACATACACAATTGTATCTATGCAGGCTACACTCGCCAGAGGCACATCCGCATCTGCCAAGATAGATAGCAATCCGTATACAGCCACACTATTTGCATTTGCAGATACTATTGGTCATCTGCAGTCTGCTTCTGTGTAAAACTGTTAGCACAGAGGAAAGGTTAAAACATTATTTTGGAGTCAGATAACGGAGATATCATTAAATTAATCCCATTCCAGTAGGACCGGGTAAGACTGCACCCTTTCCTTTGCCTCTCAGGCACTTCTGCTGTTTTGTGTATCCGAGGGGCTTCTTACAGAGTCAGTCAGCAGGTTTCTGTTTACAGGGCGAAAGAGTAGCTTCTGAGCCATATTTGAAAAAAACACTCGCGATCACATCAAGAGCACGATATGCGTATTCAAGAACTATAAGCAAAGGAGTCGGGTGTGATTCAGATCACGTACGAAGCGCTGCTTGAACCTGCTGCAGGGGAGGAGGGTGGCGTGGCAGAGCCACCGGGTCAGAGCGAATTTACTGAGACACGAAGCACAGACGCAAGACTAATCAAATCAAATGAAGGCCGTGGAAAATAGATTTAGATTTATTAATTTATTTTTGACCGGTTGAATCTGTTCATTTTTTTTTCATGACGTCTGGCTGTGTGATCACTGATCAGGCCCGTCCCGTGGCTGCCGCGGCGTCTGCCTCCCGTTTCGGAGAGAGAGCCGATGGGCACGCCCTCTCCGCTGCCGGTCGCTGCCTCTTTCCGCACTGCGGCTCGTCGGCCGAGCTGCGCGGTTGCTGTGTCGTGCTGAGCTGCCTCGGTAGACCCCGAAGAGGTGAGACGGGTACGGTCATCCCGACTGAAACCCACCCTCCCTGTAGGCTCTACGGCCAGTGGAGCGCACCCAGCCTGTGGGATGTAGACACACACCAGTAAATAATGTCTGAGCGGGATGAGCCTCCCAGCAGCTCTCTGATTGGATATTGAGAAGTACAGTTAGCTGTACTGTGTTTTGGTTGGTTGATGAGGCCCAGCACTGCACTGGTGCGCATTTGAATGGTTCAGTAGTCCCAACAGCAGTGCATTCAATTGGTTTTTGAGACCTAACCCTTGTATTTCATTGTTTCTTTTAAACAGCCCCTGCCCACCCTAATCACCCAGACCAACACACACACGCAGACATGCTCACACATACACCAATCTTGCACTAAACCCTTTCACAAAAAGCCTTGCCTTGTTGTTTTTACTAAAACACAGAGAGCAGGTGACCCCTCTCACTGCACTGAGCTGCCAGGTAAAAGATGGCAAAGGGAAGGGGGAAGGAAGGGGGCAGGAGCGGAACACCGCAAACCTAAAAGTGCCCTTCCCCGCTTGCTGGGTCCTTATTAACCAGGAGCATGTGCGCTGTGTAACTGACGTGAAGCACCTGTTAAGAAAATGAATGGGAATACTAATGGTCCTCTCTCCTGAGATTAAAGTAACACTGATAATTGAATGAGAGCCGAGAATGAGATTGTGTAATTATCATTTTCAGTCCTCGTACCCTGGAGATCAGGCTCTGGAGCTGGGGAGATTTGTCGTCGCCAGGGCAACAGCTGGAGCACGTCTCTCTGTGAAACAGACCTGCCAGACACTCTGGCCAATGGCTGACATCTGAACGATGGTGTGTGTTGAGTAGGGTGGGGGGGGGGGGGCTCACTAAAACTGATTCACAGTTGCTTTAAATGGCACATAGGGCTGTTCTGAAAAACTGTAGCAGCTTGAGCTATGTATGGAGCTGCCAAGCAAGCACGTATCCTGGATTTCATCCTGCTATAGCCCAAGACGCTGAGCTTTTGAGGGTGTGGAGAACAAACCTCAACTGAACAAGCCTACATGGACACTCAGAAACCAAAAACACTAGTCTCACTGAATATTCTCCTGCTTATTGTACATTCTTGGGTATGTTTCCTCCTGCAAAGAATTCAGGCACGATTTCTTGCTCTTACCTTACCTGCTCTGGTGCTCTTACCTTACCTGCTCTGATGCTCTTACATTACCCAATTTGATGCTCTTACCTTACCTGCTCTGATGCGCTTACCGTACCTGCTCTGATGCTCTTACCTTACCTGCTCTGATGCGCTTACCGTACCTGCTCTGATGCTTTTACCTTACCTGCTCTGATGCTCTTACATTACCCAAATTGGTGCTCTTACCTTACCTGCTCTGATGCACTTACTGTACCTGCTCTGATGCTCTTACCTTACCAGCTCTGAAGCTCTTACATTACCAGCTCTAATGCTCTTACCTTACCTGCTCTGATGCTCTTACCTTACCTGCTCTGATGATCTTACCTTACCTGCTCTGATACTCTTACCTTTTATACTTTTTGATACTCTTTTTTTCATTTTTCAAAATTATTATTAATATTAATTAGCATAGCAGTGGATCAAAGAGTATATGACCTGTAAAGCCGAAGGACACAATACAGGAGCAGGGCTCCCATGCATCCCGGAAAACCTGGAATTATTCAGAGTTTTCCCATCATGGGAAAAAAAAAGTCATGGACAATGAGAGAACTGGCTAAATAAATTAGTTGGGCTGGATAATATTTTGAGTGTATTACAGGCCAAAACACTGGTCTATACAGAGAAAATGCAGAGGTGAGTGTGTGGCATGTGTGTGTGTAACCTGTGGCTTTAATTCTGACGGATGAGGTGGGCAGACGGACTGAGGCATTAGAATCCCAGGCAGAATGGGCTCTGGCAGTGACAACGGTGAGCGCCAGGTTGACACAAATTGACTTAATTCGAAGGCCGGCCTCGGACGGGCGACGGCACGTCGTCGGGGAGGGAGGCATCAGCCGTCCTCCGGAAATGTCACCCCTGCTTTTGTTCCCTCTCCTTCTCCTCTGGCAGCTCCATTCAGCTTTTTACTTCTGGTTTTTTTTTGGCGGATGATGGCGGTGTAATAAACATGCCAGCCCTGGTTACTGCCGCTCCCCGAGTTTGAATCCACCCGACCTGTCTCCCTGACAGCTGCTTTGCACCGGCCCTGAAAAGCCATCTTCAGCTCGGAGGCTTTGCGAGAACGTGACAGCGAGCCGGAACGCGATGGAGCCTGACTGCCACTGGGGGCCTGAGGAGCTGTTGGGGGGGGGGGGGGGGTGTGTGGATGGGGGGGGGGCGCTCTTCTGCATTAAATGATTCCATTCTCCCTCGAGACTTCCTGCCCTGTGATCTCACAAGCTTTTCTGGAACCCCTTGGGTGTCTTTGTCAGGGATCAGAGAGTTGGGGAAAGCATGATCCATGGCAAAACGTCAGCCGAGAGCTCCAAATTTATTTTCCACTGAATAGCCATTGTAGGTTTTCACTGATATATATATTTGATAGCTTAAAAGCAGCCTGTAAAATATAAGAATATTGCTAAAACAGGGTAGAAACCTCTGCCTTACTCCTGTCCTCTCCAGGTCTTATGTGCTGTCGGTGTTTACCAGCATTGCATCATTTTCAGAGAAGTGTGACAGAGCCTTAATGAAGGTATTGAGGTTAACTGGCTCCATCGCCCCCCCTCTGTGTGCTGTTCCACCACAGCAGAGAAAACAAAACCTTCTTTGTCTGCATTAACACTGTTTGCAGTGCCTGAGTGTCTCTGTTGTGCGAAGCCAGATACCTCACACATTTTTTTAGTTTTAATGCTCTCTGTCTACGCCTTAACACGCACTATATCTGCACCGTAACTGTCTCTCTCTGCATCGTAACTCTGTATCTCTCTCTGCACCTTAACTCTATCTCTCTCTGCACCTTAACGCACTATCTTTCTCTACGCCTTGACACGCTATCCCTCTCTGCACCGTAACTCTCTATCTCTCTTTGCATCTTAACACACTATCTCTCTCTCCACCTTAACACTATCTCTCTCTGCACCTTAACACATTCTACCTCTCTCTGCACCTTAATGCACTCTGTCTCTCTGCACCTCAGTACACTCTTTCTCTTTGCACCTTAACAAAATCTGTATCTCTTTGCACCTTCATGCACTCTCTCTCTGCACCTTAACGTACTCTCTCCCTACACTCTATCTATCCCTGCAGCTAAAGCACTCAGTCTTTCTGCACCTTAAATGATAAAATCAGTCATTTTTATTTTTCAGTATTATAGACATATCCTATGAAAAGACCAAAACATGTTTCTGTCCAACTCTCGTACTTTTTCTACCACATTTTGCGTTCTACCAAGAAAGCCATTCTTTTCAGTTGTGTGCAGAAGTCATTAAATGCAGCTCAGAAAGAAATATTTTTATTTTCAGAAAATGCAACCTATTATCACAGACAACATGGCCAGTGTATTTTTTCACCAAATTTACTTAAAAACGCAGCAAATTGTTCTTTTCGATCTGTACTATTTTCAGTGTTTTTGTGAAAATTCTATCCCTAACCCTGACACTACTTTTCACACACAAAAAGCTATCATTACACAGTACAAAGACCAGGTGTGTTATGCTCACCACAGTTTGCCTCCTTGACTTGTTTTTTGGACAACAATGAAAGTGCTCCACTGTTGTCCTAACAAGTACTAAAACAAAGAGACAAACTGTTACTTTGGTCAGCATAACACACCATTACTTGGCCTTTTCGGTGTTGGCTAGGTGGGAGATAATTGTTTCTCGGATAAATTCATTGAGAGTTGGACAGAAACATTATCGATGTTGGTCTTTTCAGAGAATATGTTGGCAATACTGAGGAAATGAAAATGACCGGTGCTATCGTTTAACACAGTCTATCTAGCTGTGCACACAGTCTAGCTTAACACACTATCTCTCTCTACACCTTAACATACTCTCTCTCTGCATCTTAACACACTCCATTTCTCTGCCTTCTCTCTCGCTCTGCGCCTCAGCACACTCTGTCTGCCTGCCTTAACGCACACTCTCTCACTGCCTTAACGCTCTCTGTGTTTTTCCCTGCATTGTCGTCCTCACTCTGCTCTGCGCGGGTCTGCCGTGGCCTGTTCACCATTGAGCATTCTGACGGCTCCACTGTGGAGAAAGGTTATTGCAGATTTGTGATGAGGAGGAGGGATCTTGTTCTGGTATAATTACTACAATGAAATTTCACATCATGCCTTTCATATTGCATGTAGGAACAGGGAGGTCAGAATGTCTGGAACATGAAAATATTTTGAAGCTCCTTATTCCCAGCCTTGAGAAAACCAGGCCAAGCTACTTAAATTCAGCGTCCAGTCCCCCCCCCCCCCCCCCCCCCCCCCCCCCCGCCTCCAGTGGAGTCTCCCAGTGATAAATGCGAGTAATTAATATCAGAAAGGAGGCTAATTAAGTCCAGATTGCCTAATGGTCAAAATAGAATTTCGCCGCTGCCCCAATTACCTCAGAGAGCAGAGTGAAAGCGTCTGCGCTGGTCCGGGGAGCGGGAGTTATTAAGAGCGCCTTTAAACGCCTGTCAAGGCACCGAGACGTTTAGACGCACCGCGGCGTTTCGCCAGCCATCACTCTTTTAAAAGCGACCCTCGTTGTCCAGGTGTTTTGCGTCAGCAGCGCGAAAGGGGGATGAATTCTGGCATCGAACCGTTTGCCTTTCCGAATCGCAGAAAAGGGGCCGACGGGCAGCGTAAACAAGAGCCGGGTTGAACTGGGGGGGGGGGGGGGGGGGGGGGCAGTTAATCAATATGTTAATTTGCTCTGCAGCGTTCCTACTGTACACGAGAACACGGACAAAAAGGCGGGAAAGGGAGTGGAGAGGCTTGCAGCTCATCACCCTGCCAAATGGGCCTGTGCCAGCCCGTCTTTAGCTGAGGCCGTGTCACTCCGGAGCGACGGCGTGGGCGGCCGCTAACGGGCTAACAGGCTAAATGCACAACGCGTTTGCTCATCTGCTCTGAGCCAGCGGTCAACAGCCGGGTCGTCCAGGGCCGGAGGGTCCGCCGGTTTCTGTTTCCCACCGTAGAAACGGCAGCCGCTTCAGACCCAACGAACCCGGTGAGGCGAGCAAACCCCGTCATCGTCTGCTTTAATCGATCACCTGTGCTGAGTAATAACAGAAACCTGCAGACCTCCGCAGCTCTCGAGGCCCCGGGGGTTGTTGACCCTCGCTCCAGACAATCCCTCAGACTCGTTGCCACGGCAACGTCCGTCCAATCACCCGGGAGCGTGCCTAAGATGGTGTTAAACCAGGAAAACTCTACCTTCCTTCCTTCCTACCTTCCTTCCTCCCTGTAGCCGTTAGAACCGAAGACGGGGCAGTTAGGTCGACTGCAGGCGAGCGTGCGCTTTTTTTTTCCCAAAGTGCGTGATGTCGCTCGCCACCTCTTATCATGCTGTAGTCCGTAAGTTGTGCTCACGCAGGCATGAGTCAAAGGAAGACCTTTCATGTAAAGCTGAACGGATGGGCTTGCAAGCGCCATCATCCTCCCTGAATGAAACCTACTTTCTCAATCACCAACTGTGCATCGCTCTTTGGGGCTGCTGTCCACGATTCGCCTTGGCACAGTCTGGCTTTGAAACAGGACTGTGAGACCCATCCATGCAGTATGACAGCACCTTTACAGTATGAGCCACTCAGCCATTTTGGAAGCCATTTTAAGGTAAATTTGTCATGGATACCAGTTTTTGTTTTACACAAAGCTGGATGGCTGTCAATTATTTATTAGTATGCTCTTTTGTTCTTCATTACTCTGCAGAAGAAATCCCCAGTATGTAATCCTGTAGGTAACAGTGGTTAATTCTAACCCAGCACAAGCACGATGCTACCTGTGATGCATATGGAGATATGGAGAGGAGATGAAACTGCTCCTATATCACTGGTCCACTGTCTATAATTTTGTCTTAAAAACAGAACATGAGGTTTTTGAGTCATAAAAATCCCAACACTAAGTCTTATGTTGCAGCTTGTGTTCTGATCAAACTCACAGAGAGATGTCGGCCATCTGGTCAATAAGAACTGCCCAGTGAAGGAACATTTGTACAGTACATTTATGGAATTCAGTATGGCTGTTCATGTGCTCCCTCACACTCTCTCTTTTCTCACCAGGAGAGGTAGCTTGTGAGACGGGTGGCTTTCATCCTGTATAAACCTACCGCAGGCCGTACTGCAATCATGGAAGATTATTCAACATCACAATGTTCCATATGGGGGCTGATGGGAGATGAAGTCAAATTATGCTGTTTGCTATGCGATGCTGTGCAATTAGGCACATGCCGAGCAGACACCAGAAGGTTCTAGAGTCACCCTTCAGTTGGCCCAGGGACTGGTATCTGGAGAGACAGTGAAGGGACCTCCTGTCCTACTTCAGTCAGGAGGCGAGCTTGCGTTTGATCACAATGAAGCCAGCCCCATGCGCCTCTGGGACATCAGCTGCCAGGAGCTTTGTGACTCATCAGAGCAATGGCTGCCTGCTGTGCAGCCCTGACAGGCAGCTCCAGAGCTCGAGCCCCGACAGCTCCACAGACTGCCTCCAGGGCTGCGCGGATTTGAGAGGCTCTATCTGCGACAGGTGATGTGGAGCAGTCGGCTGCAGCACCATCTCTCGCATTTACTCACACACACACAACACACGCACACACATTTAAGTGACCCACAATGCGGCCCGTGCTCCAATAAGGTGGCGGTGATGACCATGTGCTAAGGAATAGAATGGTTGTGGTGGCTTCATGCTGACCAGTAAAATAGCTTTGATGACTACATGCTGACCAATGATTGCCTTTCAACAGAAATGCTGGCAGTATTGCCAGGGCGTCAGTGACCAAGCTAACTGGTGCATTTATGTCCTTCATTATGAGAGGATCGGAGACTAAAGAACTCGTTCACCTGGATTCTATCAACATTTCTTCTTCACTTTGATTCAATGAAATTCATTTCTAAATTTCAAATGTTGGCAAATGATGTTTTGCCACCAAAAATGTACTCACCAAACTGTGTTTATAAACACAAAAATGCTCAAATTGTATTTTTCAGTCAAAATTAAGGACAAATGTAGATCTAAATGTTGATCAAACCCAGTCTATCACGCCTTTTCCCGGTGTCCAGACCTGACACTGTTGACGTGTTGTCAGAGCGTTGTTAGACTGTTGCTCACAGTGCACTGTGCAGGAGTAAATGTGGGGATGCTGCTCAACTGCTTGACAATGGTTATTTAACTCAGTCAGACTCTACTGTCACAATGACTGGGTGTCACCTGGTTAGTCAGAATGTGGAATTGTTACCTTTTGTGCGAGTATAATTTACGGTTATGAATCACTGTGTTGTGACAGCAGTGGGAAAGCCTCAGGGGAAGCCTAATGTGTCATTAACCAAGCACAGCTATGTTGGGAAACATTGCTGTTGTGTTACTCCTGACTGGCATTGTATGCATGTAGTAGTACAACTTCAATGGCATATGGAACATTTACTGTGAGTGGACTAGATTTAAAAAAACTCTCATCTCTGTTCATAATAGCAGTTTAACTTTGTTCACTTTTCAGATTAAACTCTTCAGCACACTTGTGCTTGCTTTATGCGGGCTACCTTGAGCAGTTCTCACATTTTACTGAATCATACACTGAAATTCTGTTCTGGGTTTAAGAACACTGAAGCTCAAAATTAATTTGAATTATTTCCAAGGTGATTTTTTTATGTTAGAAAATATTTTTAAGAAAAATTAAGAACTGAAATATGCTGTTTGTGTAAGTATTCAAACCCTGTGGAAGCTCCAAATTCACACAGGTGAAAGAAATTAAAGGCAGGACACAATTGCCTTATAATTTGCCTCTACCTGTGAACGATCAAAATACCTGTCGCATTTTCTGGCTAAGAACCTCAAATTTATTTAAGGATCATTGGTCAGGCAGTGAATCTGAAGCAGGGCCAGCCCGTGGCATAAACGCTCTATGTGGTTGTTTAGAGGGAATAAATTAGAGAAAGGGTTCAAAAATATTATCAAAGTGCTTGGGTGTCCCAGTGAGCACTGTTGGATCAATAATCAGGAAATGGAATCTACATCACACCACCCAGGCACTGCCTACATAAGGCTGCCCCTCAAAACTCAATGTCCCAGCAAGGAGGAGAGCCCCAGAGAGGCCAGGAGTCTGAGGGATCTACAGAGTTCAGTGGCTGAGCTTAGAGTAAAGATGCACCACTCAACAATATCAAGATCAAAGAAGCCATTACTCAAAAGAACAATCTCAAAGCACATCTGGAGTTGGACCCAGCTAACATGTGGAAAACATTTTATTATCAGAGGAGACCAACAGAACTTTTGAGAGAAATTCAAAGCGCTATGTGTTGCGCCATCCTAAAGACATGCTTCAGGAAACACCATCCCTACAATGAACTACGATGGTGGCAGAATCCTGCTGTGAGGATGGTTTTTATCAGAAGAGGCTGGACATCTTGTGGAAACTGAAGGAAGAATGGATGCTGCAAGAGAACCTGCTGAAGTCTGCTAAAAAGCTTGGGAGGAATTTCAACTTTCAGTGGGACATTGATCGTAAGTACATAGCTAAAGCTACATGGGAATGGCTCAGTGGCCCAGTCCTGATATAAATCCCATTGATAATCTGTGACACTATGTGAAAATTACAGTCCACTAACATCATCTAACCAAGCTGAACTACCTGGAGAAAATCTGCCATAAGAATGGCCAAAAATCACTCCCAAACATTTGTGTGCAGAGCTGTCAGATATCCCAAAAGATTTAAAGCTGATCTTCCAGCAAAAGGTGGTTCTACCAAAGGTTACTGTGTGGGGGGTTGATTACTTATGCAAGCACCATATTGCAGTTTTGCATTTTTTGAAAAACATCTGCTGACAAATAAGCAATTTTGGCTTTTTAGCGTATGTGTTTCTCTGCACTCTGCAGAATTAATGGCAAACATCACTGTGCTGATAGACAGGCTTGTGAATATGACTGGCTATTCCAGACTGAAATAAATGAGCATAAAAACAAAAGCCAAGGCCAGACGTATTTTAAAGGCTTAATGTGGCATAAACACAAAAAAAGGATAAACAAAGTCTATGGAGACTCCATTTTGCATGCGATAAAATGAGCTTCTGATCAGCCCGTGTAATTTGACACCCTGGAAACACCTGCCTCAGTTAGGGCTGGTCTTAGTGATGTCACAATGGGCCACCTCAGTAGGTGTGTGTGTGTGGGTGGAGCTATCTAAAAGGAGAGGAGCAGCATGACGAGGGCACTCTGCTTCTCCAGCAGCAGTGGGTGGACATTGTGCGAGTGCGGTGCTTTGTGAATATGCATATTAAAACAAACTTCCACCCCGCCCCCCCACCAAATGTGAAGTGTTCCCTCCTACATTTACACCCACAGAGTGTAAAGTGATGTCACATAACAAACTGCCCCTTTTTTTCCCAGCCGTTAGAGGCTGTCAGTCAGAGGACTGTGTGAAAGGCGGTCTTTTCTTGTGCTTTCTGTCAGCAGCGCACTATGAATAATAACGGTTAATTTTGGCCTTTGTCTGGCTTTGTGGTTCAGGTAAAGCTGCAGTGGGGGGGGCGGGGGGGGGGGCGGGTGACATTTTTTCCACTTTGATCTTGATATTTGTAGCTGCTGTTCTAGGTGGGAGAAGCTGCTCCTGGCTAAATGGCCTGTCGCCCTGACAACGCCGAGTGGGGCTGAGGATAGGCCAGGTGTGCTTTCCCCTGATCACACCCACAAGAGTTGTCTAGGCCAATCGAAAACATAGACAGAAACTGACATATCAGAACTATTCCTTTAATGGCTTCAGTACATAGATGCTGTGTGTGTGTGTGTGTGTGTGTGCGTGCATTTGCGCGTATGTACGCGTGTATGTCAGTGTGCACGTGAGTGTGTACGCGCGGATGTATTTAAAAGGCGTGATCTCGGGAGGGAGGTTAATGAAAGCTGCGGGGGTTGTCGCGGCAACATCGTTTGGGGTGGGGTGGGGGGGTGGGGGGGTTCGACCAGTTCCTCTCGGCCTATGAGACGGGGGTGATTGATGATGATGGATGCGTTCCCTCCATCTGCTGGACAGAACCCTGATGACTTACAGTCCTGCACCCCGAAAAAAACCCTTCCCATCCTGCCATTCTGTCGGTCAGCCCCGTCACCACCCACAGCCTCTGATCACAGATTGAGGAGCGACGTGGCAGAGCAGTGTATATAAATAACTGCTCTTTTTCTGCAGAGGCTTCCAAACAGCACACAGCGCTGATAAATTACCCCCAGCGCCCGGTTTCTAGGGCCTTTATGAAACACGATTATGATTACGGTTATTAATATTCTTATCTCCTCAGGAAGATGATTTATTATTGCTCCTTTTTCATGGTTTGTTATCGATTTTCTCTGATGAGGGCAGTCTGGGTTTTTAAAAAAAATGTAATCAGGAATGATCAATTCTCGTGGCCCCGCAGTGGTCCAGTGCTGTTTTTCATAATTGTCAAATCAATAAATTTCAAATCGATGAAATCTGTGTACATGACAACAGATGAGGAAGTTTATGACACTGAAAAAGCACCACCCTGCCCTCCTCCTCCTCCGCCTCCACCTCCTCCACCACTCCTCCTTCCCGAGGGTTCTGATATGAAAATGTCTGATGAATTATGTGGCTGGATCAATGACTGTGCAGGCCCTGGAGGTCAGGGGGTGGAGCTAACGAGAGGCGGGGCCTGGAATGCTGTTTGCGCTGCTCTGGTGTGTCGGCGATGCATTTTGTCTTCCTGTGCATCAGGCAGATGTGTGAGCAGATGATGATGTCACTGCTCTGCCCATTACCAGGGCAGGATAGCTAATGCTCTCTGGTCCAAGTTTGCCTAAGGACCAATGGCTGCTCTCGTTTGGCCCACCTGAGTAGAGGACTCCCAACGTTACAATGGAACATGAATAACCATCCTGAATGACCACAAACACATACATACACACCACACATACAGACTCACATACACACACACGCGCACACACACATACATACACATACATACACACTCACACACATGCATACACACATACATACATACATACACACACACATACACACACATACATACAGGCACAAGCACACACACAGGGTCATTCTCTGTCGCAGGTGGTCGCCAGGAATTCATGTCCCTCTCTTTCCACTCAGTGCCTGTGTCTGAAATGAGCATTTAATTACTGCAGTGGAAATGCCTTTGAGTGCATACTTTACATACGTGATATGACAATGTCTTCTCCCATTACCAGCTCGGCCTGACGGTAATAATGCACCACTAATGCGCTTTTATTCGTTATTCATGAAGTGTGGACGCTGGAGTGAATACTCAGCCCAGGGAAAAGTAAATGGCTTTCAGTGATGACCAGGATGGGGTTTCAAATGCATGGTAAAAAAAATAAATAAATAAAAAAGAACAAAGTAATGTGCGTGCGTTCAGTTGATATGCGCGCAATCCACAGCTCTGTAAGTGGCGGCGTATCTCCATTAATGGCGCTTCTCTGATCTACAGCGCGTAAGGCTGGGTTTCCAAACCCTGGTCATGGAGAGCTGCAGGGCGAGGCCATCTTTGTTGTTGCTCAGCATTGAATTTGGGGAAAAGCGGTTGATTATAGTTTTCATCCGCATCTGGTTTCCTGAGACTTTCCAATATTACGTTGAACTAAAACCCTGTAGTGGAACCTTCAGTGTTAAATCTTAGATTGAGTACATTTGATCCACCTTGGCTTTGTGTAAACTTGCTCAGAGTTGAATTGATGTTAGCATTTAACTGTGCAGGACCACCATGGAGGACATCCTGACCTAAAGTAAAAGCAGCCATTTTGATGTGTCAGGGGGGCATGAGATGTAGGTACACCATAGGGTGTCCTTTAAGAAAAATGAGTTCCTCCTGTGCATTACATTACTTTTAAATTACAATCACGTGGCAGATGCCCTTATCTGGAGCAATACGGAGATTGTGATACCACAAAGGCACATAGGGCCAGTAATAATAAGTGTAATGTCAACCTAACAAACAACAATTTGTATTGTAACTGAAGAAAGTACCACTAGATGGATAACCTGTATGTGTGCAGCTTTTGAACTTACAACAGCGTTCAAAAGGAAATCCAAAATAAGAAAAAAAAAGAAAAGCTATCTAAAGGGGGTCAGGGAAGCCATTGTGGAGTCTGAAGACTTGAGTCTTCAGTCAGTGTCAGAAGATTTATTGGCATAGTGTCATCAGTCTGTTCCGAGGATGTACAAATATCGTAAGCTGATGTTATGATCTAACATCAGAGTGATGGGTTTCTCGTGTACAACTATTACAAAAATGTTCAAGGGTCTTATTTTCTGTCACTGCACAGATGACTGCTACTCAGTCTGTCTGCAGGAAAAAAAGAGACAGACCAGGGACAATGGGCAAGAAATGGCAGCCCAGGCAGCAAAGTGTGGAAGAAAATGGCCTCTTCCTCTGGTATCTTAGTACATGTCTGGCAGGATTCACCTCTACAGCCCATATTCTCCACATTTCTCACACCTGTGCCTGGCTGAGCAAAGTCAGTTTGGGTGAAAGGCAGTGCTTGCAGTGGACCTGGATTCACTCCTGCTAAGAGAACTGATTTCAACTGTGTTTGAGAAGGCGAGCTTTGAGATCAAATTGAAGTGTTCTGGTTACTTAGGAGACCTCTAAACTCTAAACGAGCCACAAGATAACTGCTTGATGTTGTTTTGGCCTAACTATGACGCGGATGGGCCGAATCACAGTACCTGTGGCCCGTATTACAGAAGAGAAGAGAGACCGGTTTCTTGTGAAATTGTGCAGCTTAAGCCGCTCTTTGTTGTT